>OZ005744.1:140553364-140836869 GCA_963930735.1 Dioctria linearis
CTTCTTTACTTTTCAGCCCACTGCGTGGCGTATAGAGGTTCGATTGGCTTCGAATGAATCTGCTTCTTTAAAAAAAATTTTACATTTTTTTAATAAATAAAAAAATTGTTTTTTCTATTTTTCTCAAACTTTTCATGTCTTTCTTCTTTTTTTCATTTGTTTTTCAAATCACCCAATTTCGCTATTTGGGACCTGTTGATGAGTTAAACCAAGACTTGAAACTTGTCACCAAAAATTAATGAGGTGTGTGATGAAATAACAAATTAGAACATTTTTTAGCTTTTGCTATATACCGGAGAATCCCAAAAAATTCTTTCTTGAACAAAATTAAGTTTAACCCGGTAAAAAGTCCAAAAGAGTAATCTTTTTATTTATTTTTCCTCCTGGGCTCGTATAGAAGTGTTTTTTCCTCATATAATTCACACTTAGAATTTATTCTGAGTTTATATGAGAGAGATCAGTTTGATCTATTTTCAAGCGTCTGCAGCAGGCAGAAAACCAAGCTGCACCGATGAGTGGAAGGTTTTCTGCTGACACGGAACGCTTCTTCTTCTTCCTTTTTCTTCTTTACTTTTCAGTCCACTGCATGGCCTATACAGGTGCGATTCGCTTCGAATGAAACTGCTTCTTTAAAAAAATTTTTACATTTTTTTAATAAATAATAAAATTGTTTTTTCTATTTTTCTCAAACTTTTCATTTCTTTCTTTTTTTTCATTTTTTCATTTGTTTTTCAAATCACCCAATTTCGCTATTTGGGACCTGTTGATGAGTCAAACCAAGACTTGAAACTTGTCACCAAAAATTAATGAGGTGTATGATGAAATAACAAATTAGAACATTTTTTAGCTTTTGCTATATACCGGAGAATCCCAAAAAATTCTTTCTTGAACAAAATTAAGTTTAACCCGGTACAAAATCCAAAAGAGTAATCTTTTTAATTATTTTTCCTTCTGGGCTCGTATAGGAGTGTTTTTTCCTCATATAATTCACACCCAGAATTTATTCTGAGTTTATATGAGAAGAGATCAGTTTGATCTATTTTCAAGCGTCTGCAGCAGGCAGAAAACTAAGCTGCACCGATGAGTGGAAGGTTTTCTCCTGACACGAAACGATTCTTCTTCTTCCTTTTTCTTCTTTACTTTTCTGCCCACTTCGTGGCGTATAGAGGTTCGATTCGCTTCGAATGAATCTGCTTCTTTAAAAAAAATTTTACATTTTTTTAACAAATAAAAAAATTGTTTTTTCTATTTTTCTCAAACTTTTCATTTCTTTCTTCTTTTTTTCATTTTTTTCATTTTTTCATGTGTTTTTCAAATCACCCAATTTCGCTATTTGGGACCTGTTGATGAGTCAAACCAAGACTTGAAACTTGTCACCAAAAATTAATGAGGTGTGTGATGAAATAACAAATTAGAACATTTTTTAGCTTTTGCTATATACCGGAGAATCCCAAAAAATTCTTTCTGGAACAAAATTAAGTTTAACCCGGAACAAAATCCAAAAGAATAATCTTTTTATTTATTTTTCCTTCTGGGCTCGTATAGGAGTGTTTTTTCCTCATATAATTCACACCCAGAATTTATTCTGAGTTTATATGAGAAGAGATCAGTTTGATCTATTTTCAAACGTCTGCAGCAGGCAGAAAACCAAGCTGCACCGATGAGTGGAAGGTTTTCTGCTGACACGAAACGATTCTTCTTCTTCCTTTTTCTTCTTTACTTTTCAGCCCACTGCGTGGCGTATACAGGTTCGATTCGCTTCGAATGAATCTGCTTCTTTAAAAAAAATTTTACATTTTTTTAATAAATAAAAAAATTGTTTTTTCTATTTTTCTCAAACTTTTCATTTCTTTCTTTTTTTTCATTTTTTCATTTGTTTTTCAAATCACCCAATTTCGCTATTTGGGACCGGTTGATGAGTCAAACCAAGACTTTAAACTTGTCACCAAAAATTAATGAGGTGTATGATGAAATAACAAATTAGAACATTTTTTAGATTTTGCTATATACCGGAGAATCCCAAAAAATTCTTTCTTGAACAAAATTAAGTTTAACCCGGTAAAAAATCCAAAAGAGTAACCTTTTTATTTATTTTTCCTTCTGGGCTCGTGTAGGAGTGTTTTTTCCTCATATAATTCACACCCAGAATTTATTCTGAGTTTATATGAGAAGAGATCAGTTTGATCTATTTTCAAGCGTCTGCAGCAGGCAGAAAACCAAGCTGCACCGATGAGTGGAAGGTTTTCTGCTGACACGAAACGCTTCTTCTTCTTCCTTTTTCTTCTTTACTTTTCAGCCCACATCGTGGCGTATAGAGGTTCGATTGGCTTCGAATGAATCTGCTTCTTTAAAAAAAATTTTACATTTTTTTAATAAATAAAAAAATTGTTTTTTCTATTTTTCTCAAGCTTTTCGTTTCTTTCTTTTTTTTTCTTTTTTTTTCATTTTTTCATTTGTTTTTCAAATCACCCAATTTCGCTATTTGGGACCTGTTGATGAGTCAAACCAAGACTTTAAACTTGTCACCAAAAATTAATGAGGTGTATGATGAAATAACAAATTAGAACATTTTTTAACTTTTGCTATATACCGGAGAATCCCAAAAAATTCTTTCTTGAACAAAATTAAGTTTAACCCGGAACAAAATCCAAAAGAGTAATCTTTTTATTTATTTTTCCTTCTGGGCTCGTATAGGAGTGTTTTTTCCTCATATAATTCACACCCAGAATTTATTCTGAGTTTATATGAGAAGAGATCAGTTTGATCTATTTTCAAGCGTCTCCAGCAGGCAGAAAACCAAGCTGCACCGATGAGTGGAAGGTTTTCTGCTGACACGAAACGCTTCTTCTTCTTCCTTTTTCTTCTTTACTTTTCAGCCCACTTCGTGGCGTATAGAGGTTCGATTCACTTCGAATGAATCTGCTTCTTTAAAAAAAATTTTACATTTTTTTAATAAATAAAAAAATTGTTTTTTCTATTTTTCTCAAACTTTTCGTTTCTTTCTTTTTTTTTCTTTTTTTTCATTTTCTCATTTGTTTTTCAAATCACCCAATTTCTCTATTTGGGACCTGTTGATGAGTCAAACCAAGACTTGAACCTTGTCACCAAAAATTAATGAGGTGTGTGATGAAATAACAAATTCGAACATTTTTTAGCTTTTGATATATACCGGCGAATCCCAAAAAAATCTTTCTTGAACAAAATTAAGTTTAACCCGGTAAAATATCCAAAAGAGTAATCTTTTTATTTATTTTTCCTTCTGGGCTCGTATAGGAGTGTTTTTTCCTCATATAATTCACACCCAGAATTTATTCAGAGTTTATATGAGAAGAGATCAGTTTGATCTATTTTCAAGCGTCTGCAGCAGGCAGAAAACCAAGCTGCACCGATGAGTGGAAGGTTTTCTGCTGACACGAAACGCTTCTTCTTCTTCCTTTTTCTTCTTTACTTTTCAGCCCACTGCGTGGCGTATAGAGGTTCGATTGGCTTCGAATGAATCTGCTTCTTTAAAAAAAATTTTACATTTTTTTAATAAATAAAAAAATTGTTTTTTCTATTTTTCTCAAACTTTTCATGTCTTTCTTCTTTTTTTCATTTGTTTTTCAAATCACCCAATTTCGCTATTTGGGACCTGTTGATGAGTTAAACCAAGACTTGAAACTTGTCACCAAAAATTAATGAGGTGTGTGATGAAATAACAAATTAGAACATTTTTTAGCTTTTGCTATATACCGGAGAATCCCAAAAAATTCTTTCTTGAACAAAATTAAGTTTAACCCGGTAAAAAGTCCAAAAGAGTAATCTTTTTATTTATTTTTCCTCCTGGGCTCGTATAGAAGTGTTTTTTCCTCATATAATTCACACTTAGAATTTATTCTGAGTTTATATGAGAGAGATCAGTTTGATCTATTTTCAAGCGTCTGCAGCAGGCAGAAAACCAAGCTGCACCGATGAGTGGAAGGTTTTCTGCTGACACGGAACGCTTCTTCTTCTTCCTTTTTCTTCTTTACTTTTCAGTCCACTGCATGGCCTATACAGGTGCGATTCGCTTCGAATGAAACTGCTTCTTTAAAAAAATTTTTACATTTTTTTAATAAATAATAAAATTGTTTTTTCTATTTTTCTCAAACTTTTCATTTCTTTCTTTTTTTTCATTTTTTCATTTGTTTTTCAAATCACCCAATTTCGCTATTTGGGACCTGTTGATGAGTCAAACCAAGACTTGAAACTTGTCACCAAAAATTAATGAGGTGTATGATGAAATAACAAATTAGAACATTTTTTAGCTTTTGCTATATACCGGAGAATCCCAAAAAATTCTTTCTTGAACAAAATTAAGTTTAACCCGGTACAAAATCCAAAAGAGTAATCTTTTTAATTATTTTTCCTTCTGGGCTCGTATAGGAGTGTTTTTTCCTCATATAATTCACACCCAGAATTTATTCTGAGTTTATATGAGAAGAGATCAGTTTGATCTATTTTCAAGCGTCTGCAGCAGGCAGAAAACTAAGCTGCACCGATGAGTGGAAGGTTTTCTCCTGACACGAAACGATTCTTCTTCTTCCTTTTTCTTCTTTACTTTTCTGCCCACTTCGTGGCGTATAGAGGTTCGATTCGCTTCGAATGAATCTGCTTCTTTAAAAAAAATTTTACATTTTTTTAACAAATAAAAAAATTGTTTTTTCTATTTTTCTCAAACTTTTCATTTCTTTCTTCTTTTTTTCATTTTTTTCATTTTTTCATGTGTTTTTCAAATCACCCAATTTCGCTATTTGGGACCTGTTGATGAGTCAAACCAAGACTTGAAACTTGTCACCAAAAATTAATGAGGTGTGTGATGAAATAACAAATTAGAACATTTTTTAGCTTTTGCTATATACCGGAGAATCCCAAAAAATTCTTTCTGGAACAAAATTAAGTTTAACCCGGAACAAAATCCAAAAGAATAATCTTTTTATTTATTTTTCCTTCTGGGCTCGTATAGGAGTGTTTTTTCCTCATATAATTCACACCCAGAATTTATTCTGAGTTTATATGAGAAGAGATCAGTTTGATCTATTTTCAAACGTCTGCAGCAGGCAGAAAACCAAGCTGCACCGATGAGTGGAAGGTTTTCTGCTGACACGAAACGATTCTTCTTCTTCCTTTTTCTTCTTTACTTTTCAGCCCACTGCGTGGCGTATACAGGTTCGATTCGCTTCGAATGAATCTGCTTCTTTAAAAAAAATTTTACATTTTTTTAACAAATAAAAAAATTGTTTTTTCTATTTTTCTCAAACTTTTCATTTCTTTCTTCTTTTTTTCATTTTTTTCATTTGTTTTTCAAATCACCCAATTTCGCTATTTGGGACCTGTTGATGAGTCAAACCAAGACTTGAAACTTGTCACCAAAAATTAATGAGGTGTATGATGAAATAACAAATTAGAACATTTTTTAGCTTTTGCTATATACCGGAGAATCCCAAAAAATTCTTTCTTGAACAAAATTAAGTTTAACCCGGTACAAAATCCAAAAGAATAATCTTTTTATTTATTTTTCCTTCTGGGCTCGTATAGGAGTGTTTTTTCCTCATATAATTCACACCCAGAATTTATTCTGAGTTTATATGAGAAGAGATCAGTTTGATCTATTTTCAAACGTCTGCAGCAGGCAGAAAACCAAGCTGCACCGATGAGTGGAAGGTTTTCTGCTGACACGAAACGATTCTTCTTCTTCCTTTTTCTTCTTTACTTTTCAGCCCACTGCGTGGCGTATACAGGTTCGATTCGCTTCGAATGAATCTGCTTCTTTAAAAAAAATTTTACATTTTTTTAATAAATAAAAAAATTGTTTTTTCTATTTTTCTCAAACTTTTCATTTCTTTCTTTTTTTTCATTTTTTCATTTGTTTTTCAAATCACCCAATTTCGCTATTTGGGACCGGTTGATGAGTCAAACCAAGACTTTAAACTTGTCACCAAAAATTAATGAGGTGTATGATGAAATAACAAATTAGAACATTTTTTAGATTTTGCTATATACCGGAGAATCCCAAAAAATTCTTTCTTGAACAAAATTAAGTTTAACCCGGTAAAAAATCCAAAAGAGTAACCTTTTTATTTATTTTTCCTTCTGGGCTCGTGTAGGAGTGTTTTTTCCTCATATAATTCACACCCAGAATTTATTCTGAGTTTATATGAGAAGAGATCAGTTTGATCTATTTTCAAGCGTCTGCAGCAGGCAGAAAACCAAGCTGCACCGATGAGTGGAAGGTTTTCTGCTGACACGAAACGCTTCTTCTTCTTCCTTTTTCTTCTTTACTTTTCAGCCCACATCGTGGCGTATAGAGGTTCGATTGGCTTCGAATGAATCTGCTTCTTTAAAAAAAATTTTACATTTTTTTAATAAATAAAAAAATTGTTTTTTCTATTTTTCTCAAGCTTTTCGTTTCTTTCTTTTTTTTTCTTTTTTTTTCATTTTTTCATTTGTTTTTCAAATCACCCAATTTCGCTATTTGGGACCTGTTGATGAGTCAAACCAAGACTTTAAACTTGTCACCAAAAATTAATGAGGTGTATGATGAAATAACAAATTAGAACATTTTTTAACTTTTGCTATATACCGGAGAATCCCAAAAAATTCTTTCTTGAACAAAATTAAGTTTAACCCGGAACAAAATCCAAAAGAGTAATCTTTTTATTTATTTTTCCTTCTGGGCTCGTATAGGAGTGTTTTTTCCTCATATAATTCACACCCAGAATTTATTCTGAGTTTATATGAGAAGAGATCAGTTTGATCTATTTTCAAGCGTCTCCAGCAGGCAGAAAACCAAGCTGCACCGATGAGTGGAAGGTTTTCTGCTGACACGAAACGCTTCTTCTTCTTCCTTTTTCTTCTTTACTTTTCAGCCCACTTCGTGGCGTATAGAGGTTCGATTCACTTCGAATGAATCTGCTTCTTTAAAAAAAATTTTACATTTTTTTAATAAATAAAAAAATTGTTTTTTCTATTTTTCTCAAACTTTTCGTTTCTTTCTTTTTTTTTCTTTTTTTTCATTTTCTCATTTGTTTTTCAAATCACCCAATTTCTCTATTTGGGACCTGTTGATGAGTCAAACCAAGACTTGAACCTTGTCACCAAAAATTAATGAGGTGTGTGATGAAATAACAAATTCGAACATTTTTTAGCTTTTGATATATACCGGCGAATCCCAAAAAAATCTTTCTTGAACAAAATTAAGTTTAACCCGGTAAAATATCCAAAAGAGTAATCTTTTTATTTATTTTTCCTTCTGGGCTCGTATAGGAGTGTTTTTTCCTCATATAATTCACACCCAGAATTTATTCAGAGTTTATATGAGAAGAGATCAGTTTGATCTATTTTCAAGCGTCTGCAGCAGGCAGAAAACCAAGCTGCACCGATGAGTGGAAGGTTTTCTGCTGACACGAAACGCTTCTTCTTCTTCCTTTTTCTTCTTTACTTTTCAGCCCACTGCGTGGCGTATAGAGGTTCGATTGGCTTCGAATGAATCTGCTTCTTTAAAAAAAATTTTACATTTTTTTAATAAATAAAAAAATTGTTTTTTCTATTTTTCTCAAACTTTTCATGTCTTTCTTCTTTTTTTCATTTGTTTTTCAAATCACCCAATTTCGCTATTTGGGACCTGTTGATGAGTTAAACCAAGACTTGAAACTTGTCACCAAAAATTAATGAGGTGTGTGATGAAATAACAAATTAGAACATTTTTTAGCTTTTGCTATATACCGGAGAATCCCAAAAAATTCTTTCTTGAACAAAATTAAGTTTAACCCGGTAAAAAGTCCAAAAGAGTAATCTTTTTATTTATTTTTCCTCCTGGGCTCGTATAGAAGTGTTTTTTCCTCATATAATTCACACTTAGAATTTATTCTGAGTTTATATGAGAGAGATCAGTTTGATCTATTTTCAAGCGTCTGCAGCAGGCAGAAAACCAAGCTGCACCGATGAGTGGAAGGTTTTCTGCTGACACGGAACGCTTCTTCTTCTTCCTTTTTCTTCTTTACTTTTCAGTCCACTGCATGGCCTATACAGGTGCGATTCGCTTCGAATGAAACTGCTTCTTTAAAAAAATTTTTACATTTTTTTAATAAATAATAAAATTGTTTTTTCTATTTTTCTCAAACTTTTCATTTCTTTCTTTTTTTTCATTTTTTCATTTGTTTTTCAAATCACCCAATTTCGCTATTTGGGACCTGTTGATGAGTCAAACCAAGACTTGAAACTTGTCACCAAAAATTAATGAGGTGTATGATGAAATAACAAATTAGAACATTTTTTAGCTTTTGCTATATACCGGAGAATCCCAAAAAATTCTTTCTTGAACAAAATTAAGTTTAACCCGGTACAAAATCCAAAAGAGTAATCTTTTTAATTATTTTTCCTTCTGGGCTCGTATAGGAGTGTTTTTTCCTCATATAATTCACACCCAGAATTTATTCTGAGTTTATATGAGAAGAGATCAGTTTGATCTATTTTCAAGCGTCTGCAGCAGGCAGAAAACTAAGCTGCACCGATGAGTGGAAGGTTTTCTCCTGACACGAAACGATTCTTCTTCTTCCTTTTTCTTCTTTACTTTTCTGCCCACTTCGTGGCGTATAGAGGTTCGATTCGCTTCGAATGAATCTGCTTCTTTAAAAAAAATTTTACATTTTTTTAACAAATAAAAAAATTGTTTTTTCTATTTTTCTCAAACTTTTCATTTCTTTCTTCTTTTTTTCATTTTTTTCATTTTTTCATGTGTTTTTCAAATCACCCAATTTCGCTATTTGGGACCTGTTGATGAGTCAAACCAAGACTTGAAACTTGTCACCAAAAATTAATGAGGTGTGTGATGAAATAACAAATTAGAACATTTTTTAGCTTTTGCTATATACCGGAGAATCCCAAAAAATTCTTTCTGGAACAAAATTAAGTTTAACCCGGAACAAAATCCAAAAGAATAATCTTTTTATTTATTTTTCCTTCTGGGCTCGTATAGGAGTGTTTTTTCCTCATATAATTCACACCCAGAATTTATTCTGAGTTTATATGAGAAGAGATCAGTTTGATCTATTTTCAAACGTCTGCAGCAGGCAGAAAACCAAGCTGCACCGATGAGTGGAAGGTTTTCTGCTGACACGAAACGATTCTTCTTCTTCCTTTTTCTTCTTTACTTTTCAGCCCACTGCGTGGCGTATACAGGTTCGATTCGCTTCGAATGAATCTGCTTCTTTAAAAAAAATTTTACATTTTTTTAATAAATAAAAAAATTGTTTTTTCTATTTTTCTCAAACTTTTCATTTCTTTCTTTTTTTTCATTTTTTCATTTGTTTTTCAAATCACCCAATTTCGCTATTTGGGACCGGTTGATGAGTCAAACCAAGACTTGAAACTTGTCACCAAAAATTAATGAGTTGTGTAATGAAATAACAAATTAGAACATTTTTTAGCTTTTGCTATATACCTGCGAATACCAAAAAATTCTTTCTTGAACAAAATTAAGTTTAACCCGGTAAAAAATCCAAAAGAGTAATCTTTTTATTTATTTTTCCTTCTGGGCTCGTATAGGAGTGTTTTTTCCTCATATAATTCACACCCAGAATTTATTCAGAGTTTATATGAGAAGAGATCAGTTTGATCTATTTTCAAGCGTCTGCAGCAGGCAGAAAACCAAGCTGCACCGATGAGTGGAAGGTTTTCTGCTGACACGAAACGCTTCTTCTTCTTCTTTCTTTTTCTTCTTTACTTTTCAGCCCACTGCGTGGCGTATACAGGTTCGATTGGCTTCGAATGAATCTGCTTCTTTAAAAAAAATTTTACATTTTTTTAATAAATAAAAAAATTGTTTTTTCTATTTTTCTCAAACTTTTCATTTCTTTCTTTTTTTTCATTTTTTCATTTGTTTTTCAAATCACCCAATTTCGCTATTTGGGACCAGTTGATGAGTCAGACCAAGACTTGAAACTTGTCACCAAAAATTAATGAGGTGTATGATGAAATAACAAATTAGAACATTTTTTAGCTTTTGCTATATACCGGAGAATCCCAAAAAATTCTTTCTTGAACAAAATTAAGTTTAACCCGGTAAAAAATCCAAAAGAGTAATCTTTTTATTTATTTTTCCTCCTGGGCTCGTATAGGAGTGTTTTTTCCTCATAATATTCACACCCAGAATTTATTCTGAGTTTATATGAGAAGAGATCAGTTTGATCTATTTTCAAGCGTCTGCAGCAGGCAGAAAACCAAGCTGCACCGATGAGTGGAAGGTTTTCTGCTGACACGAAACGCTTCTTCTTCCTTTTTCTTCTTTACTTTTCAGCCCACTTCGTGGCGTATAGAGGTTCGATTCGCTTCGAATGAATCTGCTTCTTTAAAAATTTTTTTACATTTTTTTAATAAATAAAAAATTGTTTTTTCTATTTTTCTCAAACTTTTCATTTCTTTCTTCTTTTTTTCATTTTTTTCATTTTTTCATTTGTTTTTCAAATCACCCAATTTCGCTATTTGGGACCTGTTGATGAGTCAAACCAAGACTTGAAACTTGTCACCAAAAATTAATGAGTTGTGTGATGAAATAACAAATTAGAACATTTTTTAGCTTTTGTTATATACCGGAAAATCCCAAAAAATTCTTTCTTGAACAAAATTAAGTTTAACCCGGTAAAAAGTCCAAAAGAGTAATCTTTTTATTTATTTTTCCTCCTGGGCTCGTATAGAAGTGTTTTTTCCTCATAATATTCACACCCAGAATTTATTCTGAGTTTACATGAGAAGAGATCAGTTTGATCTATTTTCACGCGTCTGCAGCAGGCAGAAAACCAAGCTGCACCGATGAGTGGAAGGTTTTCTGCTGACACGAAACGCTTCTTCTTCTTCCTTTTTCTTCTTTACTTTTCAGCCCACTGCGTGGCGTATACAGGTTCGATTGGCTTCGAATGAATCTGCTTCTTTAAAAAAAATTTTACATTTTTTTAATAAATAATAAAATTGTTTTTTCTATTTATCTCAAACTTTTCGTTTCTTTTTTCTTCTTTTCATTTTTTCATTTTACCATTTGTTTTTCAAATCACCCAATTTCGCTATTTGGGACCTGTTGATGAGTCAAACCAAGACTTGAAACTTCTCACCAAAAATTAATGAGTTGTGTGATGAAATAACAAATTAGAATATTTTTTAGCTTTTGTTATATACCGGAGAATCCCAAAAAATTCTTTCTTGAACAAAATTAAGTTTAACCCGGAAAAAAGTCCAAAAGAGTAATCTTTTTATTTATTTTTCCTCCTGGGCTCGTATAGAAGTATTTTTTCCTCATAATATTCACACCCAGAATTTATTCTGAGTTTATATGAGAAGAGATCAGTTTGATCTATTTTCACGCGTCTGCAGCAGGCAGAAAACCAAGCTGCACCGATGAGTGGAAGGTTTTCTGCTGACACGAAACGCTTCTTCTTCTTCCTTTTTCTTCTTTACTTTTCAGCCCACTGCGTGGCGTATACAGGTGCGATTCGCTTCGAATGAATCTGCTTCTTTAAAAAAATTTACATTTTTTTAATAAATAAAAAGATTGTTTTTTTCTATTTATCTCAAACTTTTCGATTCTTTCTTCTTCTTTTCATTTTTTCATTTTTTCATTTGTTTTTCAAATCACCCAATTTCGCTATTTGGGACCTGTTGATGAGTCAAACCAAGACTTGAAACTTGTCACCAAAAATTAATGAGTTGTGTGATGTGATAACAAAATAGAACATTTTTTAGCTTTTGTTATATACCGGAGAATCCCAAAAAATTCTTTCTTGAACAAAATTAAGTTTAAGCCGGTAAAAGGTCCAAAAGAGTAATCTTTTTATTTATTTTTCCTCCTGGGCTCGTATAGAAGTGTTTTTTCCTCATAATATTCACACCCAGAATTTATTCTGAGTTTATATGAGAAGAGATCAGTTTGATCTATTTTCACGCGTCTGCAGCAGGCAGAAAACCAAGCTGCACCGATGAGTGGAAGATTTTCTGCTGACACGAAACGCTTCTTCTTCTTCCTTTTTCTTCTTTACTTTTCAGCCCACTGCGTGGCGTATACAGGTTCGATTGGCTTCGAATGAATTTGCTTCTTTAAAAAAAAATTTACATTTTTTTAATAAATAAAAAAATTGTTTTTTCTATTTTTCTCAAACTTTTCATTTCTTTCTTTTTTTCATTTTTTCATTTGTTTTTCAAATCACCCAATTTCGCTATTTGGGACCTGTTGATGAGTCAAACCAAGACTTGAAACTTGTCACCAAAAATTAATGAGTTGTGTGATGAAATAACAAATTAGAACATTTTTTAGCTTTTGTTATATACCGGAAAATCCCAAAAAATTCTTTCTTGAACAAAATTAAGTTTAACCCGGTAAAAAGTCCAAAAGAGTAATCTTTTTATTTATTTTTCCTCCTGGGCTCGTAGAGGAGTGTTTTTTCCTCATATAATTCACACCCAGAATTTATTCTGAGTTTACATGAGAAGAGATCAGTTTGACCTATTTTCACGCGTCTGCAGCAGGCAGAAAACCAAGCTGCACCGATGAGTGGAAGGTTTTCTGCTGACACGAAACGCTTCTTCTTCTTCCTTTTTCTTCTTTACTTTTCAGCCCACTGCGTGGCGTATACAGGTTCGATTGGCTTCGAATGAATCTGCTTCTTTAAAAAAAATTTTACATTTTTTTAATAAATAATAAAATTGTTTTTTCTATTTATCTCAAACTTTTCGTTTCTTTTTTCTTCTTTTCATTTTTTCATTTTACCATTTGTTTTTCAAATCACCCAATTTCGCTATTTGGGACCTGTTGATGAGTCAAACCAAGACTTGAAACTTGTCACCAAAAATTAATGAGTTGTGTGATGAAATAACAAATTAGAATATTTTTTAGCTTTTGTTATATACCGGAGAATCCCAAAAAATTCTTTCTTGAACAAAATTAAGTTTAACCCGGAAAAAAGTCCAAAAGAGTAATCTTTTTATTTATTTTTCCTCCTGGGCTCGTATAGAAGTGTTTTTTCCTCATAATATTCACACCCAGAATTTATTCTGAGTTTATATGAGAAGAGATCAGTTTGATCTATTTTCACGCGTCTGCAGCAGGCAGAAAACCAAGCTGCACCGATGAGTGGAAGGTTTTCTGCTGACACGAAACGCTTCTTCTTCTTCCTTTTTCTTCTTTACTTTTCAGCCCACTGCGTGGCGTATACAGGTGCGATTCGCTTCGAATGAATCTGCTTCTTTAAAAAAATTTACATTTTTTTAATAAATAAAAAGATTGTTTTTTTCTATTTATCTCAAACTTTTCGATTCTTTCTTCTTCTTTTCATTTTTTCATTTTTTCATTTGTTTTTCAAATCACCCAATTTCGCTATTTGGGACCTGTTGATGAGTCAAACCAAGACTTGAAACTTGTCACCAAAAATTAATGAGTTGTGTGATGTGATAACAAAATAGAACATTTTTTAGCTTTTGTTATATACCGGAGAATCCCAAAAAATTCTTTCTTGAACAAAATTAAGTTTAAGCCGGTAAAAGGTCCAAAAGAGTAATCTTTTTATTTATTTTTCCTCCTGGGCTCGTATAGAAGTGTTTTTTCCTCATAATATTCACACCCAGAATTTATTCTGAGTTTATATGAGAAGAGATCAGTTTGATCTATTTTCACGCGTCTGCAGCAGGCAGAAAACCAAGCTGCACCGATGAATGGAAGATTTTCTGCTGACACGAAACGCTTCTTCTTCTTCCTTTTTCTTCTTTACTTTTCAGCCCACTGCGTGGCGTATACAGGTTCGATTGGCTTCGAATGAATCTGCTTCTTTAAAAAAAAATTTACATTTTTTTAATAAATCAAAAAATTGTTTTTTCTATTTTTCTCAAACTTTTCATTTCTTTCTTTTTTTCATTTTTTCATTTGTTTTTCAAATCACCCAATTTCGCTATTTGGGACCTGTTGATGAGTCAAACCAAGACTTGAAACTTGTCACCAAAAATTAATGAGGTGTGTGATGAAATAACAAATTAGAACATTTTTTAGCTTTTGCTATATACCGGAGAATCCCAAAAAATTCTTTCTTGAACAAAATTAAGTTTAACCCGGAACAAAATCCAAAAGAGTAATCTTTTTATTTATTTTTCCTCCTGGGCTCGTATAGGAGTGTTTTTTCCTCATATAATTCACACCCAGAATTTATTCTGAGTTTATATGAGAAGAGATCAGTTTGATCTATTTTCAAGCGTCTGCAGGAGGCAGAAAACCAAGCTGCACCGATGAGTGGAAGGTTTTCTGCTGACACGGAACGCTTCTTCTTCTTCCTTTTTCTTCTTTACTTTTCAACCCACTGCGTGGCGTATACAGGTGCGATTCGCTTCGAATGAATCTGCTTCTTGAAAAAATTTTTTACATTTTTTTAATAAATAAAAAAATTGTTTTTTCTGTTTTTTTTTCAAACTTTTCATTTCTTTCTTTTTTTTCATTTCTTCATTTGTTTTTCAAATCACCAAATTTCGCTATTTGGGACCTGTTGATGAGTCAAACCAAGACTTGAAACTTGTCACCAAAAATTAATGAGTTGTGTGATGAAATAACAAATTAGAACATTTTTTAGCTTTTGCTATATAGCGGAGAATCCCAAAAAATTCTTTCTTGAACAAAATTAAGTTTAACCCGGTAAAAAGTCCAAAAGAGTAATCTTTTTATTTATTTTTCCTCCTGGGCTCGTATAGAAGTGTTTTTTCCTCATAATATTCACACCCAGAATTTATTCTGAGTTTATATGAGAAGAGATCAGTTTGATCTATTTTCAAGCGTCTGCAGCAGGCAGAAAACCAAGCTGCACCGATGAGTGGCAGGTTTTCTGCTGACACGAAACTCTTCTTCTTCTTCCTTTTTCTTCCTTACTTTTCAGCCCACTGCATGGCGTATACAGGTGCGATTCGCTTCGAATGAATCTGCTTCTTTAAAAAAATTTTACATTTTTTTAATAAATTAAAAGATTGTTTTTTCTATTTATCTCAAACTTTTCGTTTCTTTCTTCTTCTTTTCATTTTTTCATTTTTTCATTTGTTTTTCAAATCACCCAATTTCGCTATTTGGGACCTGTTGATGAGTCAAACCAAGACTTGAAACTTTTCACCAAAAATTAATGAGTTGTGTGATGAGATAACAAATTAGAACATTTTTTAGCTTTTGTTATATACCGGAGAATCCCAAAAAATTCTTTCTTGAACAAAATTAAGTTTAACCCGGTAAAAAGTCCAAAAGAGTAATCTTTTTATTTATTTTTCCTCCTGGGCTCGTAGAGGAGTGTTTTTTCCTCATATAATTCACACCCAGAATTTATTCTGAGTTTACATGAGAAGAGATCAGTTTGACCTATTTTCACGCGTCTGCAGCAGGCAGAAAACCAAGCTGCACCGATGAGTGGAAGATTTTCTGCTGACACGAAACGCTTCTTCTTCTTCCTTTTTCTTCTTTACTTTTCAGCCCACTGCGTGGCGTATACAAGTTCGATTGGCTTCGAATGAATTTGCTTCTTTAAAAAAAAATTTACATTTTTTTAATAAATAAAAAAATTGTTTTTTCTATTTTTCTCAAACTTTTCATTTCTTTCTTTTTTTCATTTTTTCATTTGTTTTTCAAATCACCCAATTTCGCTATTTGGGACCTGTTGATGAGTCAAACCAAGACTTGAAACTTGTCACCAAAAATTAATGAGTTGTGTGATGAAATAACAAATTAGAACATTTTTTAGCTTTTGTTATATACCGGAAAATCCCAAAAAATTCTTTCTTGAACAAAATTAAGTTTAACCCGGTAAAAAGTCCAAAAGAGTAATCTTTTTATTTATTTTTCCTCCTGGGCTCGTAGAGGAGTGTTTTTTCCTCATATAATTCACACCCAGAATTTATTCTGAGTTTACATGAGAAGAGATCAATTTGACCTATTTTCACGCGTCTGCAGCAGGCAGAAAACCAAGCTGCACCGATGAGTGGAAGGTTTTCTGCTGACACGAAACGCTTCTTCTTCTTCCTTTTTCTTCTTTACTTTTCAGCCCACTGCGTGGCGTATACAGGTTCGATTGGCTTCGAATGAATCTGCTTCTTTAAAAAAAATTTTACATTTTTTTAATAAATAATAAAATTGTTTTTTCTATTTATCTCAAACTTTTCGTTTCTTTTTTCTTCTTTTCATTTTTTCATTTTACCATTTGTTTTTCAAATCACCCAATTTCGCTATTTGGGACCTGTTGATGAGTCAAACCAAGACTTGAAACTTGTCACCAAAAATTAATGAGTTGTGTGATGAAATAACAAATTAGAATATTTTTTAGCTTTTGTTATATACCGGAGAATCCCAAAAAATTCTTTCTTGAACAAAATTAAGTTTAACCCGGAAAAAAGTCCAAAAGAGTAATCTTTTTATTTATTTTTCCTCCTGGGCTCGTATAGAAGTGTTTTTTCCTCATAATATTCACACCCAGAATTTATTCTGGGTTTATATGAGAAGAGATCAGTTTGATCTATTTTCACGCGTCTGCAGCAGGCAGAAAACCAAGCTGCACCGATGAGTGGAAGGTTTTCTGCTGACACGAAACGCTTCTTCTTCTTCCTTTTTCTTCTTTACTTTTCAGCCCACTGCGTGGCGTATACAGGTGCGATTCGCTTCGAATGAATCTGCTTCTTTAAAAAAATTTACATTTTTTTAATAAATAAAAAGATTGTTTTTTTCTATTTATCTCAAACTTTTCGATTCTTTCTTCTTCTTTTCATTTTTTCATTTTTTCATTTGTTTTTCAAATCACCCAATTTCGCTATTTGGGACCTGTTGATGAGTCAAACCAAGACTTGAAACTTGTCACCAAAAATTAATGAGTTGTGTGATGTGATAACAAAATAGAACATTTTTTAGCTTTTGTTATATACCGGAGAATCCCAAAAAATTCTTTCTTGAACAAAATTAAGTTTAAGCCGGTAAAAGGTCCAAAAGAGTAATCTTTTTATTTATTTTTCCTCCTGGGCTCGTATAGAAGTGTTTTTTCCTCATAATATTCACACCCAGAATTTATTCTGAGTTTATATGAGAAGAGATCAGTTTGATCTATTTTCACGCGTCTGCAGCAGGCAGAAAACCAAGCTGCACCGATGAATGGAAGATTTTCTGCTGACACGAAACGCTTCTTCTTCTTCCTTTTTCTTCTTTACTTTTCAGCCCACTGCGTGGCGTATACAGGTTCGATTGGCTTCGAATGAATCTGCTTCTTTAAAAAAAAATTTACATTTTTTTAATAAATCAAAAAATTGTTTTTTCTATTTTTCTCAAACTTTTCATTTCTTTCTTTTTTTCATTTTTTCATTTGTTTTTCAAATCACCCAATTTCGCTATTTGGGACCTGTTGATGAGTCAAACCAAGACTTGAAACTTGTCACCAAAAATTAATGAGGTGTGTGATGAAATAACAAATTAGAACATTTTTTAGCTTTTGCTATATACCGGAGAATCCCAAAAAATTCTTTCTTGAACAAAATTAAGTTTAACCCGGAACAAAATCCAAAAGAGTAATCTTTTTATTTATTTTTCCTCCTGGGCTCGTATAGGAGTGTTTTTTCCTCATATAATTCACACCCAGAATTTATTCTGAGTTTATATGAGAAGAGATCAGTTTGATCTATTTTCAAGCGTCTGCAGGAGGCAGAAAACCAAGCTGCACCGATGAGTGGAAGGTTTTCTGCTGACACGGAACGCTTCTTCTTCTTCCTTTTTCTTCTTTACTTTTCAACCCACTGCGTGGCGTATACAGGTGCGATTCGCTTCGAATGAATCTGCTTCTTGAAAAAATTTTTTACATTTCTTTAATAAATAAAAAAATTGTTTTTTCTGTTTTTTTTTCAAACTTTTCATTTCTTTCTTTTTTTTCATTTCTTCATTTGTTTTTCAAATCACCAAATTTCGCTATTTGGGACCTGTTGATGAGTCAAACCAAGACTTGAAACTTGTCACCAAAAATTAATGAGTTGTGTGATGAAATAACAAATTAGAACATTTTTTAGCTTTTGCTATATAGCGGAGAATCCCAAAAAATTCTTTCTTGAACAAAATTAAGTTTAACCCGGTAAAAAGTCCAAAAGAGTAATCTTTTTATTTATTTTTCCTCCTGGGCTCGTATAGAAGTGTTTTTTCCTCATAATATTCACACCCAGAATTTATTCTGAGTTTATATGAGAAGAGATCAGTTTGATCTATTTTCAAGCGTCTGCAGCAGGCAGAAAACCAAGCTGCACCGATGAGTGGCAGGTTTTCTGCTGACACGAAACTCTTCTTCTTCTTCCTTTTTCTTCCTTACTTTTCAGCCCACTGCATGGCGTATACAGGTGCGATTCGCTTCGAATGAATCTGCTTCTTTAAAAAAATTTTACATTTTTTTAATAAATTAAAAGATTGTTTTTTCTATTTATCTCAAACTTTTCGTTTCTTTCTTCTTCTTTTCATTTTTTCATTTTTTCATTTGTTTTTCAAATCACCCAATTTCGCTATTTGGGACCTGTTGATGAGTCAAACCAAGACTTGAAACTTTTCACCAAAAATTAATGAGTTGTGTGATGAGATAACAAATTAGAACATTTTTTAGCTTTTGTTATATACCGGAGAATCCCAAAAAATTCTTTCTTGAACAAAATTAAGTTTAAGCCGGTAAAAAGTCCAAAAGAGTAATCTTTTTATTTATTTTTCCTCCTGTGCTCGTATAGAAGTGTTTTTTCCTCATAATATTCACACCCAGAATTTATTCTGAGTTTATATGAGAAGAGATCAGTTTGATCTATTTTCACGCGTCTGCAGCAGGCAGAAAACCAAGCTGCACCGATGAGTGGAAGGTTTTCTGCTGACACGAAACGCTTCTTCTTCTTCCTTTTTCTTCTTTACTTTTCAGCCCACTGCATGGCGTATACAGGTGCGATTCGCTTCGAATGAATCTGCTTCTTTAAAAAAAATTTTACATTTTTTTAATAAATAAAAAAATTGTTTTTTCTATTTTTCTCAAACTTTTCATTTCTTTCTTTTTTTCATTTTTTTCATTTTTTCATTTGTTTTTCAAATCACCCAATTTCGCTATTTGGGACCAGTTGATGAGTCAAACCAAGACTTGAAACTTGTCACCAAAAATTAATGAGGTGTATGATGAAATAACAAATTAGAACATTTTTTAGCTTTTGCTATATAGCGGAGAATCCCAAAAAATTCTTTCTTGAACAAAATTAAGTTTAACCCGGAACAAAATCCAAAAGAGTAATCTTTTTATTTATTTTTAATCCTGGGCTCGTATAGGAGTGTTTTTTCCTCATATAATTCACACCCAGAATTTGTTCTGAGTTTATATGAGAAGAGATCAGTTTGATCTATTTTCAAGCGTCTGCAGGAGGCAGAAAACCAAGCTGCACCGATGAGTGGAAGGTTTTCTGCTGACACGGAACGCTTCTTCTTCTTCCTTTTTCTTCTTTACTTTTCAACCCACTGCATGGCGTATACAGGTGCGATTCGCTTCGAATGAATCTGCTTCTTGAAAATTTTTTTTACATTTTTTTAATAAATAAAAAAATTGTTTTTTCTGTTTTTTTTTCAAACTTTTCATTTCTTTCTTTTTTTTCATTTCTTCATTTGTTTTTCAAATCACCCAATTTCGCTATTTGGGACCTGTTGATGAGTCAAACCAAGACTTGAAACTTGTCACCAAAAATTAATGAGTTGTGTGATGAAATAACAAATTAGAACATTTTTTAGCTTTTGTTATATACCGGAAAATCCCAAAAAATTCTTTCTTGAACAAAATTAAGTTTAACCCGGTAAAAAGTCCAAAAGAGTAATCTTTTTATTTATTTTTCCTCCTGAGCTCGTATAGAAGTGTTTTTCCTCATAATATTCACACCCAGAATTTATTCTGAGTTTATATGAGAAGAGATCAGTTTGATCTATTTTCAAGCGTCTGCAGCAGGCAGAAAACCAAGCTGCACCGATGAGTGGCAGGTTTTCTGCTGACACGAAACGCTTCTTCTTCTTCCTTTTTCTTCCTTACTTTTCAGCCCACTGCATGGCGTATACAGGTGCGATTCGCTTCGAATGAATCTGCTTCTTTAAAAAATTTTTACATTTTTTTAATAAATTAAAAGATTGTTTTTTCTATTTATCTCAAACTTTTCGTTTCTTTCTTCTTCTTTTCATTTTTTTATTTTTTCATTTGTTTTTCAAATCACCCAATTTCGCTATTTGGGACCTGTTGATGAGTCAAACCAAGACTTGAAACTTTTCACCAAAAATTAATGAGTTGTGTGATGAAATAACAAATTAGAACATTTTTTAGCTTTTGTTATATACCGGAGAATCCCAAAAAATTCTTTCTTGAACAAAATTAAGTGTAAGCCGGTAAAAAGTCCTAAAGAGTAATCTTTTTATTTATTTTTCCTCCTGTGCTCGTATAGAAGTGTTTTTTCCTCATAATATTCACACCCAGAATTTATTCTGAGTTTATATGAGAAGAGATCAGTTTGATCTATTTTCACGCGTCTGCAGCAGGCAGAAAACCAAGCTGCACCGATGAGTGGAAGGTTTTCTGCTGACACGAAACGCTTCTTCTTCTTCCTTTTTCTTCTTTACTTTTCAGCCCACTGCGTGGCGTATACAGGTGCGATTCGCTTCGAATGAATCTGCTTCTTTAAAAAAAATTTTACATTTTTTTAATAAATAAAAAAATTGTTTTTTCTATTTTTCTCAAACTTTTCATTTCTTTCTTTTTTTCATTTTTTTCATTTTTTCATTTGTTTTTCAAATCACCCAATTTCGTTATTTGGGACCAGTTGATGAGTCAAACCAAGACTTGAAACTTGTCACCAAAAATTAATGAGGTGTATGATGAAATAACAAATTAGAACATTTTTTAGCTTTTGCTATATACCGGAGAATCCCAAAAAATTCTTTCTTGAACAAAATTAAGTTTAACCCGGTAATAAATCCAAAAGAGTAATCTTTTTATTTATTTTTCCTTCTGGGCTCGTATAGGAGTGTTTTTTTCTCATATAATTCACACCCAGAATTTATTCTGAGTTTATATGAGAAGAGATCAGTTTGATCTATTTTCAAGCGTCTGCAGCAGGCAGAAAACCAAGCTGCACCGATGAGTGGAAGGTTTTCTGCTGACACGAAACGCTTCTTCTTCTTCCTTTTTCTTCTTTACTTATCAGCCCACTGCGTGGCGTATACAGGTGCGATTAGCTTCGAATGAATCTGCTTCTTCAAAAATTTTTTAACATTTTTTTAATAAATAAAAAAATTGTTTTTTCTATTTTTCTCAAACTTTTCATTTCTTTCTTTTTTTTTCATTTTTTCATTTGTTTTTCAAATCACCCAATTTCGCTATTTGGGACCTGTTGATGAGTCAAACCAAGACTTGAAACTTGTCACCAAAAATTAATGAGTTGTATGATGAAATAACAAATTAGAACATTTTTTAGATTTTGCTATATACCGGAGAATCCCAAAAAATTCTTTCTTGAACAAAATTAAGTTTAACCCGGTACAAAATCCAAAAGAGTAATCTTTTTATTTATTTTTCCACCTGGGCTCGTATAGGAGTGTTTTTTCCTCATTTAATTCACACCCAGAATTTATTCTGAGTTTATATGAGAAGAGATCAGTTTGATCTATTTTCAAGCGTCTGCAGCAGGCAGAAAACCAAGCTGCACCGATGAGTGGAAGGTTTTCTGCTGACACGAAACGCTTCTTCTTCTTCCTTTTTCTTCTTTACTTTTCAGCCCACTTCGTGGCGTATAGAGGTGCGATTCGCTTCGAATGAATCTGCTTCTTTAAAAAAAATTTTACATTTTTTTAATAAATAAAAAAAATGTTTTTTTCTATTTTTCTCAAACTTTTAATTTCTTTCTTTTTTTTTCATTTTTTTCATTTTTTCATTTGTTTTTCAAATCACCCAATTTCTCTATTTGGGACCTGTTGATGAGTCAAACCAAGACTTGAAACTTGTCACCAAAAATTAATGAGTTGTGTGATGAAATAACAAATTAGAATATTTTTTAGCTTTTGTTATATACCGGAGAATCCCAAAAAATTCTTTCTTGAACAAAATTAAGTTTAACCCGGAAAAAAGTCCAAAAGAGTAATCTTTTTATTTATTTTTCCTCCTGGGCTCGTATAGAAGTGTTTTTTCCTCATAATATTCACACCCAGAATTTATTCTGAGTTTATATGAGAAGAGATCAGTTTGATCTATTTTCACGCGTCTGCAGCAGGCAGAAAACCAAGCTGCACCGATGAGTGGAAGGTTTTCTGCTGACACGAAACGCTTCTTCTTCTTCCTTTTTCTTCTTTACTTTTCAGCCCACTGCGTGGCGTATACAGGTGCGATTCGCTTCGAATGAATCTGCTTCTTTAAAAAAATTTACATTTTTTTAATAAATAAAAAGATTGTTTTTTTCTATTTATCTCAAACTTTTCGATTCTTTCTTCTTCTTTTCATTTTTTCATTTTTTCATTTGTTTTTCAAATCACCCAATTTCGCTATTTGGGACCTGTTGATGAGTCAAACCAAGACTTGAAACTTGTCACCAAAAATTAATGAGTTGTGTGATGTGATAACAAAATAGAACATTTTTTAGCTTTTGTTATATACCGGAGAATCCCAAAAAATTCTTTCTTGAACAAAATTAAGTTTAAGCCGGTAAAAGGTCCAAAAGAGTAATCTTTTTATTTATTTTTCCTCCTGGGCTCGTATAGAAGTGTTTTTTCCTCATAATATTCACACCCAGAATTTATTCTGAGTTTATATGAGAAGAGATCAGTTTGATCTATTTTCACGCGTCTGCAGCAGGCAGAAAACCAAGCTGCACCGATGAGTGGAAGGTTTTCTGCTGACACGAAACGCTTCTTCTTCTTCCTTTTTCTTCTTTACTTTTCAGCCCACTGCGTGGCGTATACAGGTTCGATTGGCTTCGAATGAATCTGCTTCTTTAAAAAAAAATTTACATTTTTTTAATAAATAAAAAAATTGTTTTTTCTATTTTTCTCAAACTTTTCATTTCTTTCTTTTTTTCATTTTTTCATTTGTTTTTCAAATCACCCAATTTCGCTATTTGGGACCTGTTGATGAGTCAAACCAAGACTTGAAACTTGTCACCAAAAATTAATGAGGTGTGTGATGAAATAACAAATTAGAACATTTTTTAGCTTTTGCTATATACCGGAGAATCCCAAAAAATACTTTCTTGAACAAAATTAAGTTTAACCCGGAACAAAATCCAAAAGAGTAATCTTTTTATTTATTTTTCCTCCTGGGCTCGTATAGGAGTGTTTTTTCCTCATATAATTCACACCCAGAATTTATTCTGAGTTTATATGAGAAGAGATCAGTTTGATCTATTTTCAAGCGTCTGCAGGAGGCAGAAAACCAAGCTGCACCGATGAGTGGAAGGTTTTCTGCTGACACGGAACGCTTCTTCTTCTTCCTTTTTCTTCTTTACTTTTCAACCCACTGCGTGGCGTATACAGGTGCGATTCGCTTCGAATGAATCTGCTTCTTGAAAAATTTTTTTACATTTTTTTAATAAATAAAAAAATTGTTTTTTCTGTTTTTTTTTCAAACTTTTCATTTCTTTCTTTTTTTTCATTTCTTCATTTGTTTTTCAAATCACCCAATTTCGCTATTTGGGACCTGTTGATGAGTCAAACCAAGACTTGAAACTTGTCACCAAAAATTAATGAGTTGTGTGATGAAATAACAAATTAGAACATTTTTTAGCTTTTGCTATATAGCGGAGAATCCCAAAAAATTTTTTCTTGAACAAAGTTAAGTTTAACCCAGTAAAAAGTCCAAAAGAGTAATCTTTTTATTTATTTTTCCTCCTGGGCTCGTATAGAAGTGTTTTTTCCTCATAATATTCACACCCAGAATTTATTCTGAGTTTATATGAGAAGAGATCAGTTTGATCTATTTTCAAGCGTCTGCAGCAGGCAGAAAACCAAGCTGCACCGATGAGTGGCAGGTTTTCTGCTGACACGAAACGCTTCTTCTTCTTCCTTTTTCTTCCTTACTTTTCAGCCCACTGCATGGCGTATACAGGTGCGATTCGCTTCGAATGAATCTGCTTCTTTAAAAAATTTTTACATTTTTTTAATAAATAAAAAAATTGTTTTTTCTATTTTTCTCAAACTTTTCATTTCTTTCTTTTTTTCATTTTTTTCATTTTTTCATTTGTTTTTCAAATCACCCAATTTCGCTATTTGGGACCAGTTGATGAGTCAAACCAAGACTTGAAACTTGTCACCAAAAATTAATGAGGTGTATGATGAA
Organism: Dioctria linearis; assembly: GCA_963930735.1. NCBI lineage: Eukaryota > Metazoa > Arthropoda > Insecta > Diptera > Asilidae > Dioctria > Dioctria linearis. Next base: position 140,577,721 of record OZ005744.1, read on the forward strand.
ATAACAAATTAGAACATTTTTTAGCTTTTGCTATATAGCGGAGAATCCCAAAAAATTCTTTCTTGAACAAAATTAAGTTTAACCCGGAACAAAATCCAAAAGAGTAATCTGTTTATTTATTTTTAATCCTGGGCTCGTATAGAAGTGTTTTTCCTCATAATATTCACACCCAGAATTTATTCTGAGTTTATATGAGAAGAGATCAGTTTGATCTATTTTCACGCGTCTGCAGCAGGCAGAAAACCAAGCTGCACCGATGAGTGGAAGGTTTTCTGCTGACACGAAACGCTTCTTCTTCTTCCTTTTTCTTCTTTACTTTTCAGCCCACTGCGTGGCGTATACAGGTGCGATTCGCTTCGAATGAATCTGCTTCTTTAAAAAAAATTTTACATTTTTTTAATAAATAAAAAAATTGTTTTTTCTGTTTTTTTCTCAAACTTTTCATTTCTTTCTTTTTTTCATTTTTTTCATTTTTTCATTTGTTTTTCAAATCACCCAATTTCGTTATTTGGGACCAGTTGATGAGTCAAACCAAGACTTGAAACTTGTCACCAAAAATTAATGAGGTGTATGATGAAATAACAAATTAGAACATTTTTTAGCTTTTGCTATATACCGGAGAATCCCAAAAAATTCTTTCTTGAACAAAATTAAGTTTAACCCGGTAATAAATCCAAAAGAGTAATCTTTTTATTTATTTTTCCTTCTGGGCTCGTATAGGAGTGTTTTTTTCTCATATAATTCACACCTAGAATTTATTCTGAGTTTATATGAGAAGAGATCAGTTTGATCTATTTTCAAGCGTCTGCAGCAGGCAGAAAACCAAGCTGCACCGATGAGTGGAAGGTTTTCTGCTGACACGAAACGCTTCTTCTTCTTCCTTTTTCTTCTTTACTTATCAGCCCACTGCGTGGCGTATACAGGTGCGATTAGCTTCGAATGAATCTGCTTCTTCAAAAATTTTTTAACATTTTTTTAATAAATAAAAAAATTGTTTTTTCTATTTTTCTCAAACTTTTCATTTCTTTCTTTTTTTTCATTTTTTCATTTGTTTTTCAAATCACCCAATTTCGTTATTTGGGACCTGTTGATGAGTCAAACCAAGACTTGAAACTTGTCACCAAAAATTAATGAGTTGTATGATGAAATAACAAATTAGAACATTTTTTAGATTTTGCTATATACCGGAGAATCCCAAAAAATTCTTTCTTGAACAAAATTAAGTTTAACCCGGTACAAAATCCAAAAGAGTAATCTTTTTATTTATTTTTCCACCTGGGCTCGTATAGGAGTGTTTTTTCCTCATTTAATTCACACCCAGAATTTATTCTGAGTTTATATGAGAAGAGATCAGTTTGATCTATTTTCAAGCGTCTGCAGCAGGCAGAAAACCAAGCTGCACCGATGAGTGGAAGGTTTTCTGCTGACACGAAACGCTTCTTCTTCTTCCTTTTTCTTCTTTACTTTTCAGCCCACTTCGTGGCGTATAGAGGTGCGATTCGCTTCGAATGAATCTGCTTCTTTAAAAAAAATTTTACATTTTTTTAATAAATAAAAAAAATGTTTTTTTCTATTTTTCTCAAACTTTTAATTTCTTTCTTTTTTTTTCATTTTTTTCATTTTTTCATTTGTTTTTCAAATCACCCAATTTCTCTATTTGGGACCTGTTGATGAGTCAAACCAAGACTTGAAACTTGTCACCAAAAATTAATGAGGTGTGTGATGAAATAACAAATTAGAACATTTTTTATCTTTTGATATATACCGGAGATTCCCAAAAAATTCTTTCTTGAACAAAATTAAGTTTAACCCGGTAAAAAGTCCAAAAGAGAAATCTTTTTATTTATTTTTCCTCCTGGGCTCGTATAGGAGTGTATTTTCCTCATATAATTCACACCCAGAATTTATTCTGAGGTTATATGAGAAGAGATCAGATTGATCTATTTTCAAGCCTCTGCAGCAGGCAGAAAACTAAGCTGCACCGATGAGTGGAAGGTTTTCCGCTGACACGAAACGCTTCTTCTTCTTCCTTTTCCTTCTTTACTTTTCAGCCCACTGCGTGGCGTATAGAGGTTCGATTCGCTTCGAATGAATCTGCTTCTTTAAAAAAAATTTTACATTTTTTTAATAAATAAAAAAATTGTTTTTTCTATTTTTCTAAAACTTTTCATTTCTTTCTTCTTTTTTTTTCATTTTTTTCATTTTTTCATTTGTTTTTCAAATCACCCAATTTCGCTATTTGGGACGTGTTGAAGAGTCAAACCAAGACTTGAAACTTGTCACCAAAAATTAATGAAGTGTGTGATGAAATAACAAATTAGAACATTTTTAGCTTTTGCTATATACCGGAGAATCCCAAAAAATTCTTTCTTGAACAAAGTAAACATTTAAGTAATCTACCACAGAGATATTGACACAGACAAAGTGAAAAAAAGCGCGAACAAGCATCACAGGTTATGCAGGTGACAGTCTTCTCATTGCCAAACTTAATCGGCTCGAACTCAGCGCATACACCATAGCAAAAATCACTAAGGCCGGGGCGACCTTGGCTTTAGCCTTAAGTCCATTTTTCCTTTCAAAAGATTTTTCTTCTTCTTTTGATTAGTAGTGCCGTTGGATGATGTCTGCTCTTCATTCTTTTTTTCCTCCAACAAACATATATCTTCTTCTAGTGGTAATTCGAAGCAGCTATTTCCTCGTCATCTGTCAAGACCTCTTCATCTAAAAGTTCCTAGGATCTTGTTGCAAATTCAAGAAGAGCTGTTTGCAGCCGCTCCTATAATTCAGCTTTATTCCCGACTCTGAATATACCACGAAGTTTGAACTCCCTCCTTAAGTCAGTAACCTTCATATTCAATACATCCGTTTCAGACATGATATCTGCTTCCACAGTATCAATAGATTAAAATTTTTATCAAAGTAGGTAAGTTGTTTTGATATATAATTTTTCTTATTTTATATTCTCTTCTGGTGCAATGCTACTTCCAAAAAAATTGTCGACAAAATTTTGAAGAACAGATTAGTTGTTTTGTTATAAAAACTTCAAACGAATAATGCACAAATAGGTTCTTGCTAAAGTTTTCTCGACAGAATTTTTCAAACGACTTGACAGTTGACTACTTGATTGAGAGCATATAATTCTAAAGAAAAAAATTCCAGGAAATTCTTAAGAAAATATGGTTTCTCTATGGGGGTGATTCTGATCTCTTTGTCGTAGCTTAGGCGTATATTTTAGTCACATATTTTGACATTTTACCTCAAATTTGTCGTACTTTTATATTCACCATATTTATTTTGATTTATCCTTTTCTTTTATTTATTATTCCAGGGGACGGGAATCGAAACTACACTTGTTAGAATCGGTAAATGATGGAGAAAGAAGAATTTTAAGTACTTTCCTTTTCATCAACCACAAAATAAACTAAAATGAATTTGAAATGAATTATTGTCAGAATACACGCCTAAAAGTACGAAAATTAGTCAACTGCTCCCGAAGTTGTGACAAAAGTTTTATACTATGGTAAATCGCATTTTCTACACCAACTTAAAACAATACAAGTGCTTAAAATCGAAAAATATTTTTGAATTTGTTATGTGAAGTGTCAGTTTCAGTTCATTCTATGCAATGCAAAGCTTGCTGAACTGAATAAAAACGCGAAAAAATTAGTAGAAAAGTTCATTTCATTTAGGCGTACATTTTGACATTAAAGGTATGGGATATTTTTTTTTTTTATTTTAAGGAAACTCCGATCTTTGGATTAAACTTTTTTATTGTTCACTCTACGTGAGGTTAGTTTAGCTAATTTCTTGTTTTGTGATATGTAGGTACCTGGTTATAAAATATTTTGTTTGTGGTCCGAATTGTTGAAGCATCTGTTTTATGAAACTATCTGTGGAGTTATTATGTTGCATGTTTAGGAATATTTGTAGAGTGCTGTTTGTATTTGTTTTTCCTGTGTGGAGTGGCTTGAATGTGTTTGTGTGTGCTGAGAGATTGTGTTTTTTCCTACTATCTGTGGAGTTATTATGTTGCATCTTTAGGAATATTTGTAGAGTGCTGTTTGTATTTGTTTTTCCTGTGTGGAGTGGTTTGAAACAGGAAAAACAAATACAAACAAAACAAATACAAATATTTGTAGAGTGCTGTTTGCATTTGTTTTTCTTGTGTGGAGTGGTTTGAAACAGGAAAAACAAATACAAACAGCACTCTACAAATATTCCTAAACATGCAACATAATAACTCCACGGATAGTTTCATAAAACAGATGCTTCAACAATTCGGAACACAAACAAAATATTTTATAACCAGGTACATATCACAAAACAAGAAATTAGCTAAACTAACCTCACGTAGAGTGAACAATAAAAAAGTTTAATCCAAAGATCGGAGTTTCCTTAAAAAAAAATATCCCAAACCTTACATCATAGACCCGATCAAAAGCATAACCAGCTGGAAAACTCCAATCAGCTGTAAACCATCATTTGACATTAAAGTACGACAAAAGATCAGAATCATCCTCGTCGAGATATCGTTAATTTTATATTGGAATTGGAGCATACATTCATGTAATATATTATTCCTACTTCATTAACCTATACTACATACATATATTTTATATCACCCAAGAAAACCATCCGACGTAAACAATGCAAGTACAGTTTGATATCTTATTTCAGGACATTTTAAAGAAAATAAAACAAAGTCATCAGAAGGCGTCTTTAATGCCCGAGAAAGGGTCGCACGGGTTCTGGTAACAAATTACCAGAAGCAATATTCTGGTACATCCCAAGCATGACCATGCAATATCCTTAAGTTATATTATTTTCAGAAAAATACTGAAATCCTTTGAAAATGTTAAATAACAGTTGGAGACCCCTAAATTTCGGCCCCCGTCTGGAGGGGTCTGGGGATGCCTAATCTACGCCACTATTATTAGAATCGAAGTTTTAATTTTATACCCTAGATTCAATCGATAGGGTATACTAAGTTTGTCATTCCGTTTGTAACGCACAGAAATAATGATGGTAGAGCAAAATGGATTGGACACAATTAAAAGTTAATTTGATTTTTGCATGTCCGTCTGTCCGTCCGTTCGTGCGCACGATAACTCGGGAAAAGTGTACTCAGAGAGCTGAAGTTTTGTACGCGGACTGAAAAAAAAAGTAAAATTAAGTTCGAAAATGAGACAAATCTGGCAAGAAAAATTTCGTTTTACACTATATATCTGGGCAGTGCCTGAGAACGCGTCGACATAGAGAGTTGAAATTTGGTACATGGTGTTTTCGTAGTAATGGCAAATAAAATTTAAAAAATGGAATAAATCGGGCAACCGTTTCTTGGTGTTGCCATATAAAATTTTTAGATTTTTACAGATACTGTGAAAACAATCACTCCTAGACATTTGTATTGTACTAAAAACTTCTTCAGAATATAAAATCCTATAATCATTTTTTCTGGCCGACGAACCGTTCTAGAAATATTTGGGAAAAACCACAGCAAACATCAGAATTGCTCAAATGGGTGACCATACTAAATTTCATAAGGACATTCATCTAGAGCAGTGTTTCTCACCTTTTTTTATTGAGGGCACACTAAAATATTTGGAATTCTTTGCGGCACACCTGAAAATAAAAAAATGAAAAAACAAACCAAATTATTTTTTTACGAAAATGATTCAATGAGAAGGCTAAGCCGTTGTTTTTTAAACAAATTAAATAAAAACGAGGTTCCAATTCTCCAGACAAGTTCGCATTTCATCGTCAGCTTTTAAAAGTTATTCCCGTATATTGGACTTGAATTCGGTCAATGCTGAAAATCCAAATTCAAGAAACCATGAAGACACAAGCTGATATAGTACAAATTTCGGACTGAAAGCGAAAAGTCATCCAAATTTTTCTCGTAGAATGTTAAACGGGAAAACTTATCGTTTCTCAAATCAATGAGCTGGTCTTTTTCGGTTATATTCAAATAATCGCCCTTATTACGGTTGTCACCTCACTTCGACACGACTGTGTTAAATTCATAGAATACCTAACAAACGAAAAAGAATTCGACAACAGCATCAGCGAAAACACAGAGAAATGTATGGTGAGCTCTCGACTTTGGTCACTTGCTTTTTCTTATCGAAAATTCTCGCATAATTCTTAGGCCGCTTACACATCGAAAAACGAAAACGAACGAATAAACAGTTCCACTCCGAAAATTCGTTTATGCTTACATATCAGACACGAACAAATAAAAGTTAGGTTGGGTTTGTATCAAATGTAAATAATCGGAAATGAGGTTATGTAAGACCGAAAAAAATATTCGTTCGTGTGTGGAACATAGTATGGAACGAAAATGTATTTGACAGTTCGGAACGAAAATTTTTTTCTCGTACGAATAAACATAAGGATGTGTTTTAATTGAAATAAAGCTTTAAATATGGATATTTTTTTATTGAAACTGTAATTAGAATAAATATCGAATATTTTATTACATGTATTGCGGGAAATTTCTGTTAGTTTAGGACAATATTTGTGTTTTTCGGTTTAGTATTTTCGTTTTCGTTTTTCGATGTGTAAACGGCCTTAGAATTATTTCAGGTAAAATCTATCATTTATTCTGTGTTTCCTTTCGTTACACTGAATTTAGTACAGTCGTGTGATCAGTCGCATCACGTTGGGTCTGCTATAACCGAATAAGCCTGCTACTGCAGTGCGACTTGATGATGAAAACTTTGACAAACATTTTTACTTGGGCCCAGATAATCCTAGATTTAGATTCTGTATTAAAATATCTAAATACCTTTTATTTCTGGGACAGTAACCCTTAGACAAGGCTATAGTAAATATGAATTCAAATAGTGTTAAAAATTGTTTCAAATATGACTTTGGGAAAGATTTCCATAATTTGTGTGACATGAAAGTGAACTAAAATGTTACTAAATTGTCTCGTTTTAATTTAGCCTCCTTTTCTGATTAACTTCGTGGTAAACCTAGTGCTATAGAATTTTTCATATTATAGGTACGAGAAAATGCGTCGGAAAATCTCGCGGCACGTTTAACAATCTCGCGCGGCACACAGGTTGCGAAACGCTGATCTAGGGTATCATTAGAATTGGTCTTAGACATTAGACTTTTTTCTTGTTTAAATATACCGCTGTCGGTTAAGAATTGGCAAATTTTAAGAACTTCAGAGTTGTTGTTTATTTCAGGCATGATGTACAAACTAGCTCTTATTAAACATCGCTCCCAAATAAAAAATAAATTATATGATTACCTTTTTTTTTTATTTAGACTCCCAGTTACACTCATAAGAAGAAGTGTAAAATATTTTTAAGATTAATAATCCTATGTTTCGAACCCCGCTTAATGGTGTAAAATTAAACAAAGAAATCTTCAATACCAGCTTGAAAAAAACAAATTTTTCCCCTAATAGCTCCTCGTACAAGGAAAAGAAAAATAACGAACTTTTTCCAAAAGCGATTTCGCCCTCCAACAACCCCTTTCGCCACGGCAAGTTTTCTATATCTACGTAATACCAGCCAGCCTTCGATAAATTGAGTTAAATTTAATGCGATGATATAAATTCAGCGAAGAAAATTCATTTTTAATTACGTCAAACCGTTTAAAATTCAATTAAAATGTATTTTATGTGATTTTGTGACTCCGGAGTCGCAGTGCGGTTGTGTGGCCCCTGTGCAATTCCCTTCGCTTAAGTGCATTTTAACTTGCGAAATTTAAATAAGTCTAATGTTAGTAAGTAGGCACTTACTGTGCATGTTAATATGTATAAACGAACATATCTATATGCATTCATACATGCACGTTTTCTAATTTAATTGCTTCTTTGCTGCTTTTCTGCGTGGGATGTGAGGAGAATGTTTTCGAAATTTAAGAGAACAAAGTTCCGTCTTGAAGGTGAATTGTTCAATTCAATTAGACAATTTTTTTTTGCTTTTCTTAAGAAAATTATTTGATAATTAGTGCAACTGTAAAAATTAGTATAATTAAGAATTTAGTGCAAGCATTAGGTACACAGGAGAGAGAGAAGCAAAACGGACTATCGGAATAAGAAGAACTACTGTTAATCTCAAGCTAATGTAGAGCCATCCATTAAGAAATAGCAGGATAAAAGAAGAAAAAGGATGATAAATCTTTTCGGTTAACATTATTCTAACCTCCAGTAAAATGGAGATGGAGTATTACATGCATACGTATAGTCCCGGCACCTACATAATGTATAAGATTTCTTAGGGTACGGGAGGACTTTGCAGTGAAAATAGAGAATTAAGGTAATGTTAGTAGAAAAGTATATCAAATTGGAAAGTATGACTGACGGTAATGGTATTTTAAACATCTACTGCCAAGATTCCTGTCCTGTCTAACTAGATTAGACTTTGCGGACGTAATGGCAGAGAAGAGTCCTTTTGTTTAAGTTCACTTTCTGAGAGACGTCTATTGTTGTGTTGCACATTGGAATAATCAACCTAGAAAGATGGGAAGCTTGAACGCTTAGGACGCCTCTTAACTCTTATGAATCCATGAACCTTCGTGCCATATAGTAATATTAAGCCGTGGAAAGGGCGCCACACATTTATTTGATTTGTGTTTGTTTTTTTTTTTTTTTTGAAAATATGTCAGTTCAAATCACTTGTTCAGGGTGTTCTTATAAATAGTTGATAACCAGACAGGAAAAAATAAATTGTATAACTGATGGGGGATAAATCCTTTCAATTAGGGAGATGCAGGAATATATAACATTTTGCTATAACTTCTGCTCTTTACACCCTAATGATAAATGTTCATAATTTATTAGAGACATAATCGTTACCAATGTTTTATAATATTTCTCCGTCCTCTTCTCCTCTTCCCCTTTATTTCGATGACAGTGTTCGACAATTTGAAATTTTATTTCATAATTTTTTACTACAATACGTCATAAACACAAATTTTTTCTATCGAATATAAGAGGACCAAATTCTTTAATTTAAAATTACCTACCATAGTCTGTACCCAAAATGCTACAATCTTCACGTTTTTCGAAACGTGTCCGCATTCCACGAGCATTCCTAAGGATAGGCAATTTTCTTCTGTGAATTAGAGTTTCAAAGCATTTTGCTGGATATGTTGAACATAAGTTACATAAAGTCGGTAGACATTATCTTTATTATTATAACTCATTTTAACCCTTAACGCTAGAGTTTACACCATACCCGAACCCTCTAGGTACAAATGTACCTCCTTGTTATTGAAAACACAAATTATTGAATAGTCGTATGGTGTGAGATTGAATATACGAAATAAGATGGAAAAAAGGTGGTTAAATCGAAAAGAAGAGTGTTTATGTTTATTTTACTATTTTTTTTTTTTAATAAAAGAAATCGACCATTGAGGTACAACAAATCTATACATTTACGGTTTTGTTTATTTTTCTTGTGTTTGTGCTTTAGTTACATTTTCATAAACCTGGCAATTATACAGCCTTTATTTATACTGTGAGGAACGCAAACTGGTCTTTCTTTGAATAATGTATGTGGTCTAGGACCTAGACCACATTACAGTATTCAAAGAAGGACACCTCGATCATAAATGTAATCTTCTTCATCTTCTTCGCTGATATAATCTCCAGCATCACTCTCTTCTTCGTCTATTGAAATTGAAGCAACTAGACGTTATTTGTATGCTATTTGCTGCTATATATTAATACTGAAATAAGCGAAAGCAAGACAGCAAGTAAATTACTCACTATATTATAGTACAAAAAGATAGTAATCCGCAGCAATAACACTCAATTGTTAATATAAAAGTGTAAAAAGGACGACCTAACGAGATATCGCGATCCTGGCACAATATTCACTTCATAAATTCCAAATTTCATTTTGAATTCTATAAATTGAATAAATTTAGAAATATTCAACTTCACTGTTCTTATATCTTTACTATTCCAAACTGAAAACGTAAATGATATAACAGCCATGGGCGGATTAACTATAAGGCGGACTTGTGCGATCGCACGGGGCGAAAGTCAAAAGGTGAGAAACCGAAAACAAAAAGTAAAAAAAAATTAATCAGATCACCAAATAATATCGCCAAATAGCAACCAATGTAAACTTCACATATAATTAGGAATAACTAACTGGTCTGGCAGCCCTGCGTTCCATTGCATGCTTTAGGGAAAAAACAAATACAGCCATAGACAAACTAATAACTACAAAGGCTGGGCAAGTAGGAAAAAAATCTGCAACGGTTTGCTCGAATATAAAATAGACGATGCCTCGACTTGCCGACGTAAGCAATGGGTAAGCCATCAATGCCTCGCTTCAATACAAAATCAACGATGCCTCGAGCTGATGTAGGGAAAGTCTCAATTTTTTCCTTTCATCTACCAACGCCTTTAGAGGGAGGTATTTTTGCACATTAATAAGTATTAAGTATTATCTTAGAAACACACTTTCAGATTAGAAGACAATTGACCTGGAACTAATCAACGTGACTAATGAAATTTTGGACTCTATTTCTAAAGATGAAATTATAAATAGATTTGTATCATTAAAACAAACAAAAATTGTTAAGTTGCATAAGCATTTTTCCGAATGTTCACTTAAGTTCAAATCTATAGTCTAGTATCAGTATTACCACAATTATAGTCTTGAATTTCCTAATAAAAAACTGATTTTTTTCCTCTTGTTTCTTCATATTAAAAAATGGAAGGGAGGGTCCGGGAGAGGGCGAAATGGTTTTGATCGCCCAGGGGCGAAAAAAGTCTTAATCCGCCCCTGATAACAGCACTAACAATCTCTATATGAAACACGAGATGATTTTCATACAAAAACATACAAGCTAGCAGAATAGAAGGTAAATCAGCCCATTTGTGATAAATCTTTGAGCGCGCTAGTATTTAACTACCCATGCGAATATATACAGCAATAGGGAACCACGAAATAAAAACAGGTAAGACATCTTGAGCCCTTATAAAATTCTTAAGAAATGGTTTCTAACATTTCAATCGAGTTCAGCCAATAGTCTGCAAATGAAAATATTTATGAAGATTCAAAAACATTTTTATACCCTAGATGAAATATAAAGGGTATTCTAAGTTTGTAATTCCGTTTGTAACGCTCAGAAATAATGATGGTAGAGCAAAATGGTTTGGACACCCACGCATAATATTAAAAGTTATTTTGATTTTTGAATGTCCGTCCGTCCGCACGATAACTCAAGAACGCGTTCACTTCGACAGCTGAAATTTTATACACGGGCTTTAAAAAAAAAGTAAAATTAATTTCGAAAATGAGCTAAATCGGGCAACTGCTTCATGGGGTTGCCATACAAAAATATCGTTTTTCACTATATATTTGGACACTGCCTGAAAACGCGTCGACATAGAGAGCTGCAATTTGGTACATGGTGTTTTTATAATAAAATTTCAAAAATAGACTAAATAGGGCAACTCGCTTTTGGTGTTGTCATATAAAAATTCAGGTTTTTTACATATACTGTGGAAACGATCAGTCCTGGACATTTTTACTGTACTAAAAACTTCTTCAAAATACGAAATCTTATTGATTATAATCATTTTTTCTGTCCGAAGAACCGTTCTAAAAATATATGCGAAAAACTACTTCATAAATCAAACTTGCATAGATCGGTAACCATACGAAATTTCACACGGGCATTCATCTAGGGTATCATAAGAATTGGTCTTAGACCACATGTTGTTTATTTCTTAGTTCCTCTTTTATACAGTCAAGACATGAAATTCACTTTGACTTCCATAATAAGGCTCCTGAATATACGGAGGTACAATTGTACGTTTGGTATACATATTCCGACATACAAGCCTATATGGCCATATAAACAGGATATCAACACAAACCCCTGTTCTATTTTCAACGCTAAAACCCAGTAAAAGATATGTTTGAGACTATCACGGAATTTTAACGTACTGCGACAAATATTCCTATTTCAAATTGCAATTGTTTTCTCAGCAAAAGTAAATTTCTACCTTAGTGTAGACTCTAGGGTTAAATCACAGAGGATATAATGAAGAAGTACTATTTTTCAAGAAAAACTAATGGACTATATTCAAATTGTAAGAAAGAATATTATTTTAAAAACTTATGTTTTAAAAAAAATATTATAATATATATACAACATTGCTTACATTGTAGTTTTGAATTGAAGTTGTTGAAGGATGCTAGTCATAATTGGATAAGATACAAGTACATATACAAAAACTTATTAACTTTATATGAACACGTTATAAACTCCTACTATAATTGAAAGTACCAATTTTATACGGTATAGAATTTATAAAAAAAATTAATATTATTTAAAAGTAGATATACATCCTTCTCATAAAATCTATACCCAAAAACTATTACTCTTATATTCTTCGTTTTATTGAAATAATACCAATATTTTTAACAGCTACGAATATTCGAGTAGCTCTCTTTTACGATGAAAGGTGTACTCGTTATCAGCTCTATTTGACTTCCTTTTAACATAGGCATATTGTTACTTGTGATATGATTGCTAATAAGGTTTTGTTAAATAAAACCAACACGGCGGCTTAACTTATATTTTATTGTTGTCAACTTGAACACTGGTTATAGACTAACTTAAATTCTAGATCTACTGGGGTAAAACTAACTGGGTTACATGCTATCGTAATAATCTGGAATGATGTTGTCCTCTCTTATCACTAGGTGAGAGACGTTGAGTAAACTCTTATTTTAGGCAGTTATTATTTATGCATATGTTTGTATGTATGTATATTCTATATATATTGCTTAAGGCTTGTGCCACTACATTACTATCATTAGAGAGGAGAGCACTCACTTTTAACTCCGAAATTATTAAAACCTGAGGTTTCCTTTTTAGATCAGCATGATCATAAATGGATAGCACTTTTTTAGCTCAAATTGTTCAATTTATGATTTTCTTTCTAATTATTCTACTCAAATGAATTAATTTTGGAGAACTTTCATGTTTGAAAACATTTCATAAATTAAATTATAATTAAAAAAATCCTTTTAGCAATTTTTAGATAAATGTGAATTTTCTAGCATCATTTAGTTTGCAAAGTATTTTTTTTTTTTTATTTTATTAAATTTTTTTTTAAACAACAAGCAGAAAAGCCCCAAGTCTGAACTGCATAACTATTATACATAGTACAAAAATTATCTGTTCCATCGATGAATAGAATTCTATCTCACTCCCGTATTTCTGCTCCAGAATTATTCGTCTTGGAATTCTCTTGGAGCAATACTGAAATTTAACCAGAGTTTTGTGCTCAATCATTGCTCTAGAAAGAGCACACGTAATTTTTCCTACTAGGTATCTTTGGGATTTTGAGAGTGGTAGATAAGAAAAGAACTGAATCTTTCAGATTCAAAAAAGAACGTTCTCCTGATAGCCTAACCTTTACTTACAATGTTCAAAACGAAAAATTCTAATGGAATAATATTCTTCACTTGACAAGCTCCCTAAACGCTTGTTTTACTTGATTTGGGTCTTCTTGTTGGAACTGTCTTTACTTTCCTTCAAGGTCTTTAAGAGTTTCTCACTCCAATCGAATTTCCTCTATTCATAGTAGGTATATCTAACACAGCCTCTCTCGTAATTTATTTATAAATATCTTGTTCGCATACGGGACTCGAACTCACAATTTTTAGAATTGAGCACAGATTGAATAGAAGAAGAACAGTTACCTGAAAAGCGGAAAGCCCGTCTGCAAAAACCGGACGAAGCAGTTAGATTTCGTTAATGTAGATGAATTTGGATGGCTCAATGAATTTTCTGATCATTTTGTCCTACTAGATAATTGCAGGTCGTAAGAAGGAGAACAAATGCGAGCCTGGCAAGAACGGCTGACAAGGTATTTATAGCTTTATTCATTGGAGGTGCTTCTGGGTGAGTTTCTTGAATAATAATTTATCTTGCTCTATTGAACAAGGCAACCAACTCCTGAGTAAATGTTCATCAGTAGAGTAGCTGGAAGGAAGTCTGCATCTGTAAAAACATTCTCATTAAAATAGGTTCTATTCTAGTAGTTCAGAAGCCTATGGCTATATTTTCTGGTGATCATTTCAAAAATGTGTGATTGTCTAATAGAAGCAAAACTGATTTACTTTTAAGTGAGTGATAAATTGTGTGCGATTTTCTTACGCATTCCACTCATGCGCATGAGTGAGTAATTCAAAATAAGAAAGCGCACACTAGCGTTCGCGCACCAAATTTCCACTGCTGATTACTCGTGAATGAGTAATTCAAAGAAAGAAAGCGCACACGAAATTGCTCACCGCTCATAACTCACGAGTGGTAATTCAAGGGAAGAAAACGCACACTAAATTTCTCATTGCTCATTTCCAAAATGTGGTGGTGATCGGTAATAAAAATATCTAAAAGAATAGTCGAGGAATGATTGTTACCTATAAAAACCCGTTTTGCACCTATCAGTAAGGATGGAAATTATAAATAGTTCAAAGCGTTTACCTTTTCAGCTTTACGGGCGGACAATAGAACAATAGTAAAAGATTCACTTCTACAAGTAATTTAAACGTTTATGAAGGTTTGGGAGAAAAATGTAAACTATACTTCAAGTTTAATTATCTATCTGCATTCATTCCCGTAAACATAAAAGCTTTTTAATTTTTATCTATTAAGCAGGAATGCATGGGAACGGTTGCATTTCCTGGGTTCTGTTGATTAAGCACAATTGTCTGGGAACATTTATATTTTATATAAATGAAAATTTTGTGAAGGTTGTTCTGAGGTGTCATGTACCGTGATGTCGGTTAATTTTGCCGACGTAACTCACGCGCCATGAGTTTTTAAAAATGGAACGCGCACACGAGTCGTAAGTTACTCGTGAGTCGTTCGTGTGCGTTTCCTTACTCTCAGAAAAATACTTTTGAAGTCAACTAGCCCGATTCGTTCTTCCGCCTGACCATCACATCCAGAACGATCATCTCAAATGGACTGATAGAGTTATTTTCGGAACAATAAAGGCCTAAACACAATTACGACGACCGGCGACAACATCAAACATGAAACACAATTGCAACGACAACGAAAAATAAGAAGATATATCTCTTGATATGGTTTGGTTGTCTCGTACTGTATTCACGGTAAAAACATAAGTTCAATTTTTAAACGTAATTATGGATAGATTAATGCACATTGAGAGTGTACTAAATATGGTATACACCACCTACCAAATTTATTTATAATACGAACAAAATAGAAAAAGGAGGTGGTGGGTGCGTGAAGTAAATTTATCTAGAGACATCGATGGTTTTTGTGTAAAAAGTATTAAAAAAATTAAAAGCATAGATGTAGAGCACTTTTTTTAAAATAACGAGGATGAGTGTAGCAAAATTTAATATGCTGTTATGCCTCCTGCAAGAACGTCTTAATCAGTATTCAAGAAAAAGCAATGGAACCGGAAAATCGAAATTGTCGTGATGTAAATTGTATAAATATTCGTGCGGTCGCACGCACTCAATCAACCGCTCTTCAAAACTCATTTTTGTTTCTTAACTTTCTCTTATTTTGCCGAGTTTTTCCTGCTTGACCAAGCCAAGCCACTGCCACTCAATCATAAATGGCCAGTAATCAGTGCGATTGGCAGGCCTGCAGTTGGCGATGAAATTAGAAATTTTACCAATCGCAGCGATGAGTGAAAATGTAGTCATCGCCGGTAATCGCAACTGTGTTCGATTGGATTGCAAAGTGAAGGTTTTAAATTTTTGACAGTGGTTGTTGCTTGTAGTTGTCGCCGGTCATCGCAATTGTGTTTAGGCCTTAATAGTGGTAGAACCAAATTTCCTACTACACTCGCCTTTGTACAGTGGAAAAACCAGTTTTGTCTAAGTTCCACATATCTGGCGTTGCAAAGTTATATATATTCAGATTCGAAACTGGATGCACATCGATCCCCAAAAGCATATCTGTGGTACTAACCAGTATGTACAAAAAATTGTTTGGGGTTTGCCATCAACTAATTGCAGAGTAATGAACATTTCGGATTTTTTAGGGTTTTGGGTTTAGCCATCTTATTCTTTACCACAGTTTGTACATGTTGAAATTGAAATAAAGCAAGTAAAAACGCTAGACTTGGTCTAAGACCAGTTCTTATGATACCCGCTTTTCGCATATATTTCTAGAACGGTTCGTCGGACAGAAAAAATGGTTGTAACCAATTTTATAGGTTTTCGTATTCTGAAGAAGTACTCTGTTCGTTTCCACAGTATACATAAAAAACTTAAATTTTTATAAGGCAACATTTTTGAAATTTTATTTGCTATTACTATGAAAACACCATTCACCAAATTTCAGCTCTCTATGTCGATCCGTTCTCAGACAGTGTCAAATATGTGGTGGAAAATGAAATTTTTGTATGGCAACCACACGAAGGAGTTGCCCAATTTGTTTCATTTTCGAACTTTATTTTACTGTTTTTACTAAAGTCCGTGTACACAATTTCAGCCTACTAAGTATACGCATTTTCGAGTTATCGTGCACACTGGCAGACAGACAGATACAGACGGACGGATATGCAAAAATCAGAACAACCTTTAATATTACACGTGGGTGTCCAATCTATTTTGCTCTACCATCATTATTTCTGTACGAATGACACATTTAGTGTACCCTATAAATTTCATCTAGGGTATAAAAATGTGAACTTATTAAAATCACTGCGGAATTGATGTTTAATTTAAAGCAATATAAAAATAAGGAAAAACTATTTCAGGTAATAACTACATTAGCTATTCAATATATCTACAAACAATAAATTAAAAGTAATGTTACGGAATTCGAAACGAATCAAAAATAAATATCTCAAGCTTTTAGACTACTCGTATTTAGAAAATAATAATATTGATATTGGCTTATTCACTGAAACTTAGTAGAAAGAAAATTTCTCATTCCTTGTGACATTACAATTACATAGTATATAGGTCAAATCGTATTTAAATGCCAGGGGAGGAGGCGTCGCGATTATTATAAAAGCTAGTATTAAACATCAACAAATTCCTATTAAATTAATCAAATATTAAAGTACTTGAGTGTGTAGGCGTTGATATATACACGAATAATACGTTTGTTACTTGCTTCGTTGTCTATTTTCTTGGTGGAAAGTAATTTGCAGCTAAAAACCATAACTTTCAAAGTGACATAAAAAAACTGTTTCAAAAAAACAACCTCTTCATAATTTCTGGAGGTTTTAATAAATTGTTCTGTCGATTGAAGCGAACTATTTGTACTGTTCGCTTCATTTAAATCTTTCTATGAAAATTTTTGTGTATCTTTTATTCTCCTCTCTTCTGCGGACACAAAAGAACACAGCTATTGTATTCACCCGATCCCACATATCAACCTCACAACATACACATCTACATATTTTTAACGAACTGCTCCAACGAAATTTCGTCCACAGTCACAGATTGTCAGCTATCCTCTGACCATTTGCCGGTATTAACTATGCCTTAACCCTAAACGGTACCTGTTGGTCTTATAACTTATAAGGAAAGATGTATTTACAATAAAGCCAACTGGAAACTCTTTCAAAAAATTATTAAAAATAAAGTCAAGATCAAAAACTTTTTACTTAATACCATTCATACAGAACAGCAAATTAATGACCTTATTAAATCTTTGTATGCCAATCTACGAACAACTAGACAAATTGGTTTCTAAGAAAGCCTCAGCATCCTCTAAAACCCAGGAGCTGTTAAAAACATACGACAACTAATTAAAATTCAAAATATGGTTTGGATATAGGGGCATAGTAACAGAGTAATTTCACTAGAGCATAAACAGATTAACTCGCGAGGTCAGGTTCAAAATCGCTTGGATTCGTAACGAATGTTGGAAAAACAAACTATTCACCCTGCAAAAAGGTAGTAAATCCTTTTAGAATCCTTTAAATTTTAGAAGCCTTTAAATAAAAGTCACAATACATATCTCCGGTATCCTACAATAATATTATTTTGGTCACTTCACAAGATAAAGCTAGTTCACTTGTCAACTTTGTCAATGCGCACAACTCAACATTAAATTACAATGATAGCGATACCAAAGAGGCTGTACAGGAAAAAATTCACGAACTAATTTCAATAAACTCGACGACTACTAAACTTAGTGAAAAAGATAGAATTGGTGTTAGACCAATTCTAATGATACCCTAGATGAATGCCCGTTTGAAATTTCGTAATGTCACCTTCTGTGCAAGTTTGATTTTTGAAGTGGTTTTTCTAGAACGGTCTGTCGGACAGAAAAAATGAGTATAACCAATTTTATTGGATTTCGTATTCTGAAGAAGTTTTTAATACAATAAAAATGTCTTTGATTGATCGTTTTCACAGTATACGTAAAAAACCTAATTTTTTATATGGCAACACCAAGAAGAGGTTGCCCGATTTAGTCCATTTTGAAATTTTTTATTCTGTTACTATAAAAACACCAAGTGCCAAATTTCAGCTCTCTATGTCAACGCGTTGTCAGGCAGTGTCGGAGTACATAGTCTAAAACGAAATTTTTGTATGGCAACCCCACGAAGCAGTTGCCCGATTTGTCTCATTTTCGAACTTAATTTTACTTCTTTTTTTAAAGTCCGTGTACAAAATTTCAGCTTTCTAGGTGAACGCGTTCTCGAGTTATCGTGCGCACGGACGGACGGACGGACGGACGGACATGCAAAAATCAAAATAACTTTTAATATTATGCGTGCGTGTCCAATCTATTTTTCTCTACCATTATTATTTCTGTGTATTACAAACGGAATGAGAAACTTAGCATACACTTTAGATTTCATCTAGGGTATAAAAATATTTCATAGTTTTTTTTTTTTTATATTATTAAGCCAAGCTCAGGGGATACCCTATGATGCAAAGCACAGCGTGGCAGGAAGGAGATAGGGAAAGGATTAAGGGATATGAGGAGAGCGGCGGAGGTGCCGATGTATGTCGCCCTTAAACTTTCGTAGGTTGTATGCCAGAGGAAAGACAGAAGATGGTAGACTGTTCCACATTCGCACAGTTCGGGATAAGAAAGCATCACGGAATTTTAGTGTACGGCCGAAGGTAATTTGAAGGGTGAAAGGATGAGCGCGGGATGCAGCACGAGTATTGCGTGCAGGAACTATTCTACAAGGGATCAGACTAGATATTTCATCAGAACATTGACCATGCATATAGCGATAAAGGAGCGAAAGGCATCCAACATTGCGACGGTGCTCGAGCGAGTCGATATGACGAGTAATTGCCACATCGCCAATGAGCTTGCAGGCTCTCTTTTGGACAATATCCAATGAAGCTAAGGCTGTGCGACCAGCCCCGGCCCAGATATGGGAATTGTATTCCATTCTTTGCAATTTTTATAGGTAAAAAATTACTTATATGATTAAAAAACACAAGGTGAAATTTTTCTCATAAAACACGCATTCGATCATCATGATAGTTCATATCTCAATTTAATCTTCCGTCGAAATAGAGAAAATTCAAATTCAAGTAGGTTTTTTACTCTTCGATAAACTAGAAATAAGCGTGAAACGATCTCAGGTAAATATTTTAGTGACGGAAGGATGGCTATACATGGTGATTTTCAACTGGTCGTCAATAATGAATTAGGAGATTGGGGGGGGGGGGGGCAATATCACACTGCTTATTTTCATCTGAGCTAAAAATTACCTTCATAAGTTATACACACAACAAGGATTTTACAGGCTTTTTGAGAAATGTAACTCGAAACGGTTGAGATTGCCCACCCCTCCTTAAACTTTTGTTCTTAACACTTCAACCTATCTCTTGTTCCATGTATGACCACAAATTTAAAAACACCCTATATTTAAGGACATTAATCGAGGGATTGCCAAAATTGTTTTTTTTTCTTCGTAGCAAGGGGATGGAATATTCTATGCATGGAGGCCAAGATGGCCATTGTCATTCTGCTAAAAAAATTTCTTACACAAATTAATTTTTCCTAGGTTTCTATAAAATTATGAAAATTTTAACAACTTTAGCGATTGCTAGAATGCAAGCAACGAACTTGACCCCACTTACGAAATAACTGCTCAAAGTCCAATTTGTAGTTAAGCTAACAAGTTTTAAGCATTTTTCTGCAATCACTACAGAAATGAACCGTTCACAAGTTTTTTTGACAAAACTGATCCCCTTTGAAAAAATCTCTCTCCTTACTCTACAAAAAAAAAGGACTTATTCACACAAAAGATAATAAAAACCGAAGGAAATGAAATGGCATATCTTGCCAGAGAAATATTGTCTTAAATAAATGGAAACTTTACAAAACGATGAAAAGCGAATGAATAAAATTTATGGCCGCTGTTTCTTGCCTCTTCCGTGAAACCCTGTCTATGCTGTGCAGGCAGAGAGAGGATAGATGGATTAATGCTATGTGAATTTCCACAGTTTTTGTACTCATTCAAATCTTTTTTTCGTTTTTGTGTAGATACTTAGTTGAACGTTTTAACTTATTACATTTATCTCTGGGTTTGTTTTTAATCATTTTTGTTTCTTCTTGTTATCAAAGAAGCATAATCTCGGCAAGGAAATTGGTGAAAATCTGGGAGGTGGAAAGATTACAATACTTTTATCCGTGAATAGAAACTTGTGATTATTTTCAATCTAAATTATTTGTAGACATTTATGTATATGTATATATGTAGACATTATGTATATGTTCTATGTATTTCTAATACTTTTAAAATTTATTTCAATTCTATTTTTTTATTTACTTTTTTTTCAATCCCTGAAACTGAATTGAACTGAAAGCAGATCAAATCAAAATTTGGTCCAATTGCACTTTGCTTTCTGAATCGAATTCAAAAGAAACGTATGTACGCGTATCAAAGCGTTAAATTTGAGAAATTGTTGTGAAATTTAATTAAAAATTTCCAAACGTTTAATCCTATTGAGAACAAATACCCGAATCGAGATCTCAACTCGATCTCGACTCGATTTTTCAATCTTCCGTGTATAAGTAGATGTGAGTTATCTTCATAATTGTAAATTTTGGGGCAAAAGTATAAAGCACTCTGCATTTAAACATATAGTCTCAAATATAACAAAAGTGTGCAAATTTTCTAAGTAAGTAGGGATTTACATTTCTACTTTCTAGAGTTCATTTATAGTCATTTTAGGGAGATTCGTGTTATTTCAAGAACAGTTCTTGAACGATCGTCGTGGTCGCTATTTATCAAACTGAAAAGTATTTTAGAGTGGTTTTTGCAAAAAAATTTACTAAAAATAGTATTGAGAAGTTAATATGATAAAAGTTGCAAAGCTTTATTATCGCTCTGAAGGTATGACTGTAGGGACAATAGTCAAATAGATAAAATTAAAATTAACATTATGCTTCCAGTCATATTAGGATAGAAAACTAAAAAACATTCATTTCGGTACGTCAAAGATTGTCAAAAATCATACGGTAATCCGCTGACCTACAAGGAGGAGGTGCTTTCCAACAGCTAGTTTGAAAGGTTGCAATTTGCAGGGTTAAAAAAAGTTTTAGCTCCCAGCGGTTACAATGAGCACGACAGCAAAATTACTAGATTGAGGAGGATTAGGCGAAAATCGTTTGATAAGAGAAGAATTTAATTTTTAGGTAAGTTTTCATTTAGGTACTTAAAATTAGTTAAATACAAAATACCCGAGTTCAAAGAATTTAATTTAATGACAAGTGATACAATTCAATATGAGAGTTGGATTTATACCTACTAAACGAAATAATCTCTGCAAGAATTCATATAAGCAGCTTTATAACGTATCATTTCATTTGTTCAAATGTGATATATGAGCCGTTTATTTTGAAAGTGGGGAAAGTCCATTTTTGAAAAAATGTCTGAAAATGATAACAATAAATAATACTTAATATGATCTTTTTATCTGTAAACAATTTATAGTCAAAATATGTTTGATTCCCTAATATTTGAGCGATGGAAGATTGGAAGATGGGAAGATGTTTATTTTGAGAAAGTGGTGCAAGTCCAAGTTCAAGTTAGAATTTGAAAAACAATAAAAGTTTTGAAAAAATTAATTTAAATACTAGAAATGTTAACATTATATTACCTATTTGATCCATGTGGCATTATAAGTCTTAACTTCAACACCCGTTTTTTTACAGGAGAAGCAGACAAAATTAAAATACATTTCAACTGATATTAGCAGCTACTCGTAGCTAGTTTACAGCCGATTTAAGTAAAAATTACCTTCCTATACATATTTTTTGATCTATGTGAGTATTATCACCTTCTTCAGTATTAACCTCTTTATGCCAAATATCTTGTATTGTACGGCTGCTTAATTTACTGCAAACATTCCATATATATACCTACCTGATGCTCAGTATATGCTTCAAAAGTGTTGGAACTTTTTTAGTTTTAGATATTATTTGAGTACAAATTGTGGAGATATTTTATTATGTAAAACATTATTTCTGTACACTTTCAATATATCTAAAGGACGATTGAACCATGCTCTTAAAGCAGGAGTTGTAGGAAAGAATTTGAGTGACCAGAGGGTAGGATCTTCCCAGAAAACCACAGAAAATGAAGTAAATATTGTGAACGAACACATTAAAAGTTTTCCTGAGTTTATAAGCCATTATACAAAGAATCATAATCCAGGGAGAAAATATTTAAGCGCTGAACTATATATAAGAAAATTGCATAATTTATAAGTGCATCAAAACACAATTCAATATGCATTTCCACCGTCTATGTAAACACACCTCCCAAAAATGTGTTCTGCTTAATATAAAATTTAAAACTTGTAATGTCGAAGAGAAACAGCACCTGGCAGAACAAAATGAAATTCACTTGATGGTGAACTGGCTAGAAAATCCTTGCAGGAAAACAGAGATTTGGCTTTAAATAATCTGGAAAAATATTTTGCATTTTCCTTTAATTTACAAGAGGCACTTCCTCATTCTAAGCTAACAGCTTCTACTGCATATTACAAACGGAATATGTAATGTACAGTAAGTTTTCGAGTTACGACTACCTCTACTTAACTAAAGGGAGGCTTTCAACCACATGTTCACTAAAAGGCTCACCAATATATCTCTCACTAGACTAACCTCTAGAGCGGCTATAGATAGAATAGTGGAAGAAATTACCACCGCGCTAATCCAATCCTTTGAGGTTTCGTATCCAAATAGCTATAGACAGATATGAACTCTGCCCCACCCCCCGCACCGACTCGCGAGCTAAACAATCAACGCGAAATTATGCGCAGGCTATACAATAAAGCCAAAAGAACAAATGGCGCAAACGAATGAATGGTCAGTCTACCAAAATGCTTTGCGCCATTATAATTATGAAATTTGCAAATCTAAAAAAAAGTCATGACAACTCTTCTGCGAAATCATAGACGGGGTTAATGAGATGCCAAGACTAAACAAATTCCTATCCCAACCCGAACTCCTTTGGAGAATCGTGGGAAATTTTGCTGGATACATACATCCCTGATAGTTCTGACGAGGGCCTTTCGTAATGAAGCCGTTTCCGGGGGCAGAGAAATTGCCTTCATCACGGACGAATCGGTCAAATGAGCAGTTGACTTTTTCAAAACACATTTCAAATTCCCGGACAAGGACGGTATTTTCCCAGCCCTCCTACAGTTCTCGGGTGACGCAACCTAGCAACCTAGCGCTTCTCTTTAGGGAATGCTGTACACCGAAGTTGTGGCAAGAAGTCCGTGTTGTGCTTATACCAAAGGCAGGTCTCGAAGATACCTATAAGCTTTGCTTCTTTTTTGATTAAAACCATAGAACGCACCTGCGAGTGCGAGCTGAGCCACTCTATTCGCAGAAGCAGACTGTCACAGCATCAACATGCGTACTTAAAGGGAAAGTCTGTTGAGACGGCTCTCCTAGAGGTGATTCACTCAATTGAAAAGGACTTCCTCTTTGAACCATCTACGCTAGCGGTTTTCATCGATGTAGAAGGCGCCTTTAATAATGTTCTTCGGCATAAGCTTACGGAACTGCTAACAAAACATTAAGTGAACCGATCTCTAAAAAAGTGGATTGTACACATATTGTATAATAGAACTGGCCGAGTTAAAAGAGTTCACAGAGGCACCCCTCATGGACGATCTCTTGCTAACACTCACCCGGATCGGGTATAAAGCAGTATGTTACGCGGACGACTTGACAATCCAAGTCACCGGGATCTATGAACCTGTACTCTGTGCACTGGTGCAAAGCGCGATCCGACATAGGTCTGGGCTATGGACTACGGACTGAGCATCAATCTACGGAAACTGATCGATGCCTCTTCACCATGCAAAGGAATATCCATAGTTTAAGCCTACCCTCGATTTGATCCACGCGTCTGAAGTTAGAGGAGAGAGTGAAACACCTTGGTATTATATTAGATAAAAAGTTAAACTGGAAACCACACCTCGCAGATAGAGCGAGCAAAGCCACGGATGATCCTATGGATATACACTAGCGTCATTCGACCCATGTTAACCTATGCTTCGGTGGTGTGGTGGGAAGCAATAGACTTCGCCAATCATCGCAAGATATTGGAGAAGATTCAAAGACTGTGCCTTCTCAGCACAAGCGTCGCTTTTAAGTCAGTCGGGTTCTGGAGGTTATCCTCAACATACAGCCGGTGCAAATACATACTAAGCAGGGGGTGTTGACTACAACGCTAAGACTTCATATTAATCTTGGCTGGTTATATGCGGGAACAGATGTTCCACATAAATCCATTTATGAGTTCGTGCAGTCTAGCGCACCATGCTGAAAAGCATCCAGGAGATCACAAGAAGTAACATCTTGTTGCTTGAAGCACTTACAGAATGTGACAACCAAAAAGCATATTATAGCTCATAGTGATATGTGCACTGGTCACAATAGAAACATAAAGTTGGCCTTAATGTGGGTGAAATTATGCAGTCCAGTGACAATGAAATACATATCATTGATCACAAAATTTTATTATCAGGAAATTCATTCTTTCCAAATGATTTTGAAGTGATAGAAATGCCAATCCAGAGAACCAATTCCTTGTATATCCCCCAGGATTAGTTAAAGCTACAAAATTATTGAAAACTTAATAAAATTTAATACACGAAATGAGACGCGAAAGTTATTTTTCTACCCAACCTCTGGATGAGGCGAATTTAAAAAAAAATACTGATGGAGAAACTGAATTGATTAAGTATATACTGGATCACATTTGCAAGAAATGCACCATATAAAATGTTATACAAAACTTCGATGGAACGACATCCTGAATTTAAAATTCTCTATTTATCACCACAACGAGGAAGACTAAGTACCTATTTTCGGAAATAAAAAATTACCTTCTTTGTATGAAAAAACTAGATCAATTTCATCAGACAAATGTAAGAACATGATGGATTTATTACCATATACGTACATCATGAATATTTTAAAGTGTTAAAGTAATGAAAATGTTTAACGAAAATGTATTATTTCATTGAAATTCTTAATAAAAATTAATTGTATTTTGTGTTTCTGAATAAATATGAATATAAAATTGCACTATACTATTTTGTTTTTATTATTAAAAAGAGGCAGATATACCTCAAATATTATCCGTTTAAATACCGATTACAATAATTCATTAATTTTGAAAGTCAGGCAAGCTAATTTGGGTTTGATAAAACCTATATTTTTTTTAGCTAGCACTATAAATGCTATTGGATAATAAACTTACATTATCTAACACCACAAAATACAAAAAAGTTGCCTATTAGCATTGATTTTATACATATAGATATGCCACCAAATCTGTTACCTCTTCTCGACAGTTGGCCTTACATGTACCAAATTAGAAAACAGAGGCGAAATTTTTACCGAATAACTGAAATCATGTTTACAGATGGCGCCATCTATTAGAAATTAGGATATTAAGTTATCTTTGATAACAAATGTTTTTTCTTCTTCTTAACAATGTCTAGGAATGTCGAAAAAATGTAATAAAGGAATTCAAAGGAATTTCAGATTTTTTCTCAATAAATTTGCTTTTTATGAGATATATAGGTATACATAGAGAAGTACTTCGAAGAGATTTTTTTGTTGAATTTTGTATTCCTTCTGTTCTAAAAAAAATTATTATTTAAATTAATGCATATGTAATTTAATACATATTTCATTTGACACATTATTTCAGTAACTTATATATATTATAGGTACTTTAGGTAAATAAATAAATTATTTTCTAATTAGGAATGGTTTATTCTAATTTCAAAATCGCGTCAATTTTACAATGCTTCCTTTCAGCCACCGCGTCAACAGCTTCGTTTCGCAGCAGCCAGTTGCAGATCATTAAAAATTCTTACATATAGTACGAGAGCTAGCAGCGTCACCATCTCAATAGGCATGCGGCCCATCTGTTTGGTGAGAGGAAATGCATTTACCTGTGTCCGTTCCGTTCCACAGGTAAACAAAGCAGTTTTCAGAATGATTTTAGTTTTCTTTTTTATTAGTTAGCTTTTATAAACATGCCATCCGTCCGGGTTTCCCCGGATTTGTCTTAGTTTGGCGGGCGTCCGGGGAGAGTCCGGGCGGGGTTTTCTATACTGTCCGGGTTTTAAAATTTTGGAAACCATTTAAATAAAAATTTAATTTTTTGCGTATGTACGGTGTAGTTGATAATGCCGACAGTCAGACAGAGTCAACTATCACTCAAGTTCTCTCTTCTAGTCCAAGCCAGTCTTAGCTCAGTAACGAAGCTAGCAGTACAACAATTGCTTGTGTAACTTGCCTTTGGTACCTGTGTTTGTTTTATGTACCCCCCCCCCCCCACCCATTCAACCCAACCAATGTAAAATTTCGATACTACCGTGCGTCAGTTCACGTATGTAAAATTATTGTAAATGCCACCGTACAAATACGGGACATAACCCAAGTTGGCGACACTTCACGAGAGGAAAAAAAAAGACATAAAAATTTACAAAAACACAAAGAAAAACAAAAGGTATGTAAGATAAAGGATGGGTATAACTTAATAAAAAGTAAAACTGATTTTTGAAAGAAGGAAACATCGGAACTTTTACCGAAAAGCGGATGTGTAAGCATGTGTATTCTTCTAAGATTATGCTGATCCTCGGCACAGTGCATAAAAGGCATTCTTTATATAACTTTCTCTGAAATAATTTAAACACCGTGCCAGGTATGTGTAATAACTAATAACTACACATACAAAAAATTAGAAAATTTTAAGGGTTTCAAAGTTAGTTTAAATTTAGTATAATTCAGGCAGCATTCATCGCACGGCAAAATTAATTTAGTTCATTCACATCGTTTTATTTTACTGTTTCTTTGTAAACTGACTAATTTTATAATAAATAAATAAAGCAATACACTATGCATAACAATTTCAACCTATTTCATTAGTAAGTAAAACAGAAAATTATTTGACAACAATGTCCGGGTTTCAAGCTAAAATTTCCGGGGCTTTCGAACTTGTTGTCCTAGTTTAATGATTTTACAGATGGCAGCCCTAAACATATAAACATTGAATAATATAATTTCATTATTCCCAAACAGTTTTTTTGCTGCTAGTATGTGCTATTTTTTCGATAAAAATAAATAAAAAAAATGATTTTATTATGGCTGTAATTTTTATACGAGTTGGTTTAGTTATCGAAGGAACAACATGAAATTAATTTGTCAGGCAGAAAATCGGTTGATTGTCAATAGCCAAAGCGATTGGAGTGTGATAGGGAATAAATGTGTAAGAGTACGGCCAACAAGGCGTTGGTTTTTAACGAAAAATCAAACGTCTAGAACGGTGCCAGCAATGAGGAAACTGTTTGGAAATAGTAAATTTATATTGTTTGATGCTTATGAAAATAGATGAAAAAATCGAACTAAAATCATTTTAAAAACTATTTTTTTCACCTGTGTAATGGAAAGGGCACAGGTAAACGCAACCCCTCTCATCAGGCAAGGTAACTGAAGGGTATTGGCTGTGGGAATTCCATTTCGGATCCTTTCCTGGCTAGTTGGACCCCTATTCCATCGTCTGTGATATTGCAGTGTAAAGGCACCCATATTTGTGCAAATAAATAGGAGTGCGTTAAATTAATTAACTCAAGCAGGCAGTCCCAAATCAGTTTGGGGTTGAATCTATTATTGAAGAGCCAGTAATGCAGCTCTGCAGTCAGAAAGATATTATAGATATTTTTGTTCCTGTGCGTTCTCTTGATATTTTTCCTAATTTATAGCTCAATTACATATATATCGACCCGAGGTATTGAACTATATGTTCCTGTCACATCTCCCTCATTTGTTTTGGAGCCATCCGTAAATCAAAAGAATGTTCTATCTAGGCTCAGGCGTTACGAGCACCCGAATCAATTCAACTTTATTAGATCGTTCTCGGCAACCAATAAGAATTCTGAAGAAAAATTTCCAGTAATAAGAAACAAGTAAAAAAGCTAGAATTGATCTAAGACCAATTCTTGTGATACCCTAGATAAATGCTCGTTTGTAATTTCGTATAGTGACCCATCTGCACAAGTTTCAGTTTTGAAGAGGTTTTTGAATATATCTCCAGAGCGGTTCGTCGAACAGCAATGATTATAACCAACTTTATAGGATTTCATATTCTGAAGAACTTTCCGGTACATTAAAACCGAATAGGAGTGATCGTTTTCACAGGATACGTAAAAATCCTAAATTTTTATATGGCAACACCAAGAAGGAGTTGCCCGATTTAGTGTGTTTTTGAAACTGTATTTACTGGTTTTATGAAGACATTATGTACAAAATTTCAACACTCTACGTTGACGCGTTCTCAGGCAATGTCCAAATATGTAGTGAACAATGAAATTTTTGTATGGCAACCGTATGAACTAGTGACCCGATTCGCCCCATTTTCAAACCTAATTTTGCTTTTTTTTTTAAAAGCCCATGTGCAAAATTTCAGCTTTCTTAGTACACGCGTTCTCGAGTTGTCGTATCGTGAGGACGGACAGACAGACGGACATGCCCAAATCAAAATTACTTTTCATATTATCGATGGGTCCAATCAAAACCCTCGAGAATACTTCACAAGCCATGAAACAGACTCCCTTCCTACCACATGCGAGGCCCCCCGTAGTCCTTACATTCTAAAATATTTGCAGTGTTCTTATGTAAAAGTGACAAAAGTTTGATTTGAATAGCTCCTCCGCCCTAAACTACTCTTCATACAGAAAAATGGTGTTCCAATAATCTTAAGCTTGCTTTCTTATCTTCCGAACCGTAATAAAATTTTCATACCTTTCCTAACAAAATTATTTAAAACAATTTATCTTAACCAAATGACTACGATTCCTCAAACAAAACTTCTCAGCTGAGTAATCATTATAATGTCGCTGTGCCGTCATGGCATGCCGTGGGCTGATGATATCGAATGTAGCTGCCTACAGATTCGGACTTCGGCTGCACATACACTCATGCAATTATTACTCAGCTGAGAGGTATTGAGCGTAGAATAGCAAGGTTACTTTGTAATCAAAACTATTTTATTATTTTGTTAAGTAAGCTATATAGGAAGTGTAGCCTTTGGGAAGGTAAGGAACCAAGCTTTAAATTACTAGAAGACTATTTTCCTGTATGGATAGTAGTTTAGGCTCTATAGCATATATAAAGTCAATGTTTGGCATTTTTCCATAAGTATCAATATAGAACATTTTAGAGAACAGACTCCGAACGCACACATATAGATTTCTGTTTCATGGCTTTGGAAGTATTCTCGAGGGTTTTGGTCCAATCCATTTTGCTCTAGCATCATTATTTCTATGTGTTACAAAAACGGAATGACAATATTAGTATATACTTTAGATTTCATCTAGAGTATAAAAAAAAAATGTTCACGCTCATAAAATATTGCTTTCTGTATGCTCCGATCCGAACCAAAAATTCTAAGAAATTTCATCAAATGAGACAAATTGCTTGAACGGAAAATATTTCAAACTATTCACGAAAAATCAATGCACCAGTCAACAACCAGATGAGAAAAGGCAGATCGCAGAAATTCTATCGAAAATCCGACCAACAAATTTCTTGGAAGCCCGCAGTGCCTAGATAAGAGTTTTGTCTGTTCTGCAACTTTCTGGTGCGAAAGCGAAGTATGAATTTCTTTTCACTTAAATCACGTATCATACACATTTGCCAAATCCTTCAAATCATCTTGATACTAATCAGGATATGCCTTTAAATTTTTTTATTACAGATTTTTTCCACATTTCTACAAATCATTAGATAAAGAAAGACGGAAACAAAAATTAGTTTAGATTCTTTGCTGTGAAATGGCGCTATTTATTATCGAAGACAACTTATTATCCTCATATTCGCCAGGATTTTCTAGCAGATGGCGGAGCGTTTTGTGAGCAGATGATAAAGTATTACAGTGGCGACTCAGTGAGAAGCGGTGACAACATATTGTACGCGGCGGTGGCATATCTATCTATTAGTCCTTACAATTTTAAACTTATTGAAATGCACACCCGCAAATATCTCGCAATACCAAAAAATGGATCTACCCCACTCTCAAAATAAACGGCTTATATCTATGTTACATATACTTATGATGTAGGATGATACAAATATGTTGATATGTAATTATGAAATGTATGTACATATACTACATATGTTTAATATGAAATGTGTTAGACTGACTTTATTTTATACTAGATTATTTTAATAGGGTAAACTGGGGTCAATTGAAAGAATTTTCAGAAAATCGCATACTGTGACTACATTTCAACTTCGATCAGTTTGGGAATGCGCTTCAACTGCAGCCAGGGGCTGGATTCCGCAACTGTGAAGATTTTGCAAGTGTACATGTAAGCGTAGATGCATATGCTGTTACCTTTTACCAGAGATCTTAAGGGACGAACCATAAAACAATAAAACCTGGCGAGGGCAGCTGAGATTCATTGTGATTTTCTTAGAATAAGTAATTAAGATAAAATGTAAAAGGAAACGAAGTACAGGTAAAAGTGAGCAGAATGAATGTTTTTATGAACGATTGAGTTAGTCGGAAGATATATGTATGTTTTTGGCGGCAAACGGTGTTTTTGGTCTCTATATTTTTGAATAAATAATAGTCGGAGTTTATTTAATACTTTTCACAAACTTATAGTTCAGAAGTGGGATAAACTTCCTAGTATAGATTAAGAAAACAGATATTTATAATCAGTGATAGTGATATTATTAAAAGTGATAGTGACAGATAGTTACAACAGATAATTAAAATGGGCCGCGGTAAAAGATCGCGACGTTCGAGCTCCGCAGAAAGTTGCCACTCACGGCGTGATCACGTGAATCGTAATAAAAGAACACGATGTGCAAGTATAGATGCGGCAGAACGCGATAGTGATCGCAGTAATGAGAGACAATACAATCGCGAAAAACGCAATTCACGGCAGGACGAACGTCGTTCTTACTCACTAGCAAGAGCTGGGGATAAAAGAAATGGCAGTATGAATGAACGTCATTCTCCTACAAAAGATGACTCAAGTCAGGAAGTAAGTGAACGCCTCACTCGCTTAGAGTTGTTAATAGAAACTTATGTTAGGCGAAGTGAAAGTAGCCGAGGTGAGCGTTCCATACGTTATACAGTGAGAGCAGATAGCATTCCAGAATTTGAGCCTGGCAAACCAAATTTGAGTGCCATCAAGTGGTTGGACAAAATGGATCAATCAATCAAAATGATTGGGATGATAAAACAATTGTTTATCACATGCAATCTCGCTTAACTGGGCTGGCTAAGGAATGGTACACCAATTTAACTTCCTGTAATCGGACTTGGGATGAATGGAAAAAACTAATTAAGAAGTCATTTGCTGAAAATCATGATTTCGCGGAAACTTTACGCAACTGGTACTCCGTACAAAGCGAGAGGAAGAATCGATGACCAAATACTATTTCGCGAAGATGAGTCTTATTCAGGCATGTAAAATCACTGGAAAAGACGTAGTCTCCTGTGTAATTGATGGGATAAAAGATCAGACTATTCAAACGGGTGCACGTGTCGGTCGTTATAGTAGTCCAGAAGAGCTATGTGGTGAGTTTCTTTCAAGTGTTCCATCAGCGACGAAATACGATTCCAGGTACTCTAGTAAAGAAGAAAAGATAACTGTGAAAAGATCAAAAATGCATGAAGACGTCACAATAAAGTAAGATTTTCTCAGGATAAAGGTTCATCAAAAGCAATTAAATGTTTTAATTGCAATGAAAAGGGACATGTCTCTTCTAAGTGCGAAAAACCAAAGTTAGAGTGTAAAAACTGTAATAGATTAGGACATACGACAAATAGTTGCTATGAATTAAAACATGCTTTAGTGACATATACAGAAGATAGTGTTTCCAAGACAAGTGCGTGCTACATTGATACAGGTTGCGGCGGAGTGTTAATTAGAGAGAAGAATGCTCGGGAATTAATGTTAAACATTAAACCATGCAACTTAGCGATAAATGGTTATGCAGGAGGATCTACAAAAGTTATTGGTGAAGTAAATATAAAATTACAAGTCGATCTGGCTGAAGTAACGCTGGTTGCCTTAGTAGTGCCAAATCGCATTCAGAGTGTAATCAAGACATTACTATAGTAATGAACAATAATAATATAAGAGTTTTTAGAAAAGATGATGTGGAACTTCCCCAAATCCAAAGCCTACCTCCCGCAAAAGTTGCGTTATGGGCTAGAGAAGCTCAAGTGATTCCACCAAATAGTGTTGGTTACATTCGAGTGAACGGAGACTCAAACAGCAGTGTATACATAGAATTGCGACATGTACCTATCCCCAAAGCCGAATATTGGGTCTCAAGGTGTGTAACAACAGCTAGGGAATGCGCTTTATCGATATTAAATACTTCAGGCGCAGAAATAACGTTTAAAAAAAATTAATTAATCGGAAGAGGAATCCCATGCGAAGACGAACAAGCGCATTTGTCGGTAAGTACTGTAGTATCAAAAATAAATAACTTAGAATTGTTTACAATGAAAGATATTGAAAATCAGGTAGATGAAAATTTAAGTGAAAATGTAAAAATAAAATTATTGAGATTGATAAATCAATATCGTCATTGTTTTGCCCAGAATCTTCAAGAATTAGGGAAAACTGATACTAATGAGATGAATATAAAGCTGACGGAAGATAAACCTGTTGTTTATAAAGCCTACCGAATGTCATACTCGGAACGAGAAATAGTTAGAAATATTATTAATGATCTCAAAGACAATCAAATGATACGAGAATCCACATCGCCATATAGTAGTCCGATCCTTCTAGTAAAGAAGAAAACAGGCGAGTATAGAATGTGTGTGAACTATAGAAAATTAAATTTAATCACAATAAAGGATACCTATCCACTACCTAGAATAGACGATCAACTAGAAAGATTAAAAGGTTGCCAATTCTTTACTAGCTTAGACTTAATGAGCGGATATCACCAAATCCCCATAGAAGAAAACTCTATAGCAAAAACAGCATTTTTAATACCCGATGGACATTATGAATATCTGCGCATGCCCTTCGGGTTGGCTAATGCACCAGCTGTTTTTCAGGGAACTATAAATTCTATTCTAAGTGACTTGCGATTTAGTACGGTCTTGGCGTATATGGACGATCTACTGCTACCTCCAGCAAATATCAATGATTGTTTCGAGTCCTTGGAGAAAGTATTTAAGTGCCTTAGTAAGGGAAATTTTACATTGAAGATGGAAAAATGTTTTTTTTTAAAAAGAAAATTGAATACTTGGGATATGAAGTCACATTGCAAGGTATTCAACCAGGTAAATGGAAAATATCAGCAATTTCAGAGTTCCTAAAGCCAGTTAGCATACATCAGTTGCGCCAATTTCTAGGCCTGGCAAGTTATTTTAGAAAATTTGTTAAAGATTTTACTACAATTGCCACTTACCACATTGCTAAAAAAAAGATAGCAAATTCACGTGGATACAAGAACAACAAAACGTTTTTCGTGAATTAAAACTCAGATTAACCAACAGACCAGTACTCGCTTTGTACGACTATGAGGCTGAACCAGAACTACATGCAGATGCGTCGAAAATAGGTGTTGGAGGAATACTCTTACAAAAACAATCGGATGGAAACTTAAAACCGGTATCATACTATAGTAGATCCACTACTAAGGAAGAACAAAGATACCACTCCCATGAGCTGGAGACACTAGCTGTAGTGGATTCTCTTAAACATTTTAGAGTATACCTAACAGGAAAATCCTTTAAAGTACTTACAGATTGCAGTGCTGTCAGATCTGCATTGGTAAAACGTGATTTGGTCCCAAGAATAGCGCGATGATGGCTCGCAGTTTTAGATTTTAATTTCACCGTGGAATATCGACCTGGTACCAAGATGAATCATGTTGACGCATTAAGTCGCAACCCGGTGGATTTGTCAATAAAGGATGCTGTTTTAACAATTGATATCACGAATGAGGATTGGGTGCTTGCGGCTCAATTAGCAGATGACAAATGCAAACAGCTAATATAAATTTTGTCTCGCAAGCCTACTACGAAAGATGAACAGGAAATACATAAGGAATACGCACTGAGGGATAACAGGTTATATAAAATCACCAAAGATGGAAAACGATGGGTTGTACCAAGAAGCTCACGCAGAGAAATTGTGATGTGGCATCATGACATCGTAGGTCATTTTTCTTTGGAGAAGACGTTAGAATACATAAAAATAAAATATTGGTTCGTTGCAATGCGTAAATATATTAAGAATTACATTTCGCGTTGCTTAGCGTGTATGTTTAATAAGGTTCCCGCTGGAAAGCAGCCTGAATACCTAAATATTATAGAGAAAGTGGCAGTTCCTTTTGATACGGTTCACGTGGATCATTTGGGCCCATTCGTGAAGAGTTCCAGCCGAAATACTCATTTACTATCAGTTGTAGATGGCTTCACAAAATTTATTTTCCTGAAGGCGGTTCAGAACACAAAAGTTGTGCCAGTTATAAAATTTTTTGACGACATATAATTAACATGTACGGCGTACCACGTCGAATTGTTTGCGACAGAGGTAGCTGTTTTACGAGTGAAAGGTTCACTGAATATTGCAATTGTTTGGGCATTAAAAGGATACTTAACGCCACAGCAATACCTCGTGCAAATGGCCAGGCGGAGAGGTATAATCGGGCAATACTAAGCTCGATCGCATCATCTCATGAAGATGAAACCAAATGGGATAAGAGTATTCTGTCTACACAATGAGGTTTAAACGTTACAATTAATAAAACCACAGGTAAATCGCCATACGAACTTCTCTTAGGGTTCACCCCCCGAAGTCCAAACGATTCTTACATTGCCAACGAGGTATGTGAGGATGATGTGAAGGAACTGAACGAGGTCAGAACAGAGGCTTCCTTAACGATAGGGAGAAACCAAGCCTACCAAAAGAAAAATTATGATAGGAAACGTACTTCAGCACCGGCTTACGAAGCTGGACAATACGTTTTAGTTCGAAGGTCAAAGGGATCGAATGAACGGGCAAGTAGAAAGCTACTGCCGAAATATAGTGGACCATATGTGGTCACTAAAGTTTTAGATCACGATAGTTACGTTATTGAAGACTTACCCGGGGCGACACGGTCGCGAAAGAAATATACAGGGATATGTCCCGTTGATAAGTTAAAGATATATAAAACTATGCCTGACTCTGAAGACAACGTGTCGGATGAATTCCAGGAATAAGTTAAAAAAGATGAGATACTAACAAAAAAAAAACAGAAAAAAATTAATAGATGAAATGAGGATAATAATTGAATCTTTCTTCCGTTTTGATATAGAATCAGCTACGATCACGAGGTCGTGATAATCCATAGCGTGGCCGAACTGTAAGCGTAGATGCGTATGCTGTTACCTTTTACCAGAGATCTTAAGGGACGAACCATAAAACAATAAAACCTGGCGACGTCAGCTGAGATTCATTGTGATTTTCTTAGAATAAGTAATTAAGATAAAATGTAAAAGGAAACGAAGTACAGCTAAAAGTGAGCAGAATGAATGTTTTTATGAACGATTGAGTTAGTCGGAAAATATATGTTCTTGGCGGCAAACGGTGTTTTTGGTCTCTATATTTTTGAATAAATAATAGTCGGAGTTTATTTAATACTTTTCATTAACTTATATACACGATTTAAAAACTCACGAGAGCGCAAGTGTACACTTTTGAATTGCAAGCGCTTCCGTAACAAGCTGTGTACACTTGAGTGCTGAATGAAAATTTTTGTGCTGACTGTTTTATGAGTAAATAAAATAAGCAAAAAACGAGTTTCCAAACAAAACTGAGGCCAAGCCGCATGAAAAAGTAGAAAATTAACTTTTCTTCACACACAGAGGTGGACTCAGATTTTTTGATTGAGACATTTCTCCTGAATATTTTTTCTCTTCATGAATCAAATCACTTATTACCTCTGATTGATCATTCTGAAATATATCGGTGATTGTCAGCGAATAAAATCTGAGTCCACCTCTGTGTGTGAAGAAAAGTTTATTTTCTACTTTTTCATGCGGCTTGGCCTCAGTTTTGTTTGAAAACTTATTTTATTTTCTGCCTTTTTCACGTTAACTAAATTGTTATTACGTGCTGCATGGAGATATTTTAAAACAATTTTTAAGTCATGTTTGGTGCCGACCAGAAAACAATAATTTTTCGAGTATCAAATCGTTGATGTACTGCAACGGTTTTCTGAAATTCAAATTATGTTTTAAACAGCGCTTTTTAGCTGTATTCCAACTTGATCTCATATAACATGAATTTTCCCGATTGTCCATGTTTTCCACAGACTTTTACTATTGCTATGATTTTTTTTAAAAATTTACATGAATTTTCCTCGATTTTTCATGCACGTTTTCATGATTGTTGAAGAGAAAGTATTGATGCCAGTAGGATGGAAAAAAATGATTCCGCATAGCTTATAAAACTTTTTGTCGGAAAACTTTCCGGAAAAGTCGGAAAATTCCGGAAATTCCAGAAAAATTGGAAAATTCTGCACTTTTCCTGAAACAGATTTATCACTAATCATATCGATGAAAATTTGTCCGATGATTTCCCCGCTTTTCCGGGTTTTCCACGGAGTTTTCCACAAAAGCAACTTTATGTAACCCATTTCGCTCTACAACTTTGTCTTAGGTTGCAAAACGCTCAAATGCTTCCTTGGTCTGAAAAACTCTGGAAAAGCGTTTTACATGAATTTTCCTCGATTTTTTCTGCAAGTTTTCACCATTGTCGGAGAGAAAGTAATGATATAGATAATGGTATAGATGGTAATCGTTTATTCCAAAATAAGTAAAAGGGTCAGTTGAAACGCAATTCAACTGATCCCAGGAAAAACGTTTAAAACGCCCCCAGGACCTTTTTTTATAAATTTCATTGTGCAGTAAAAAATCTAAATGTCATAAGTAACTAATAATCACATCTGTCTAAACCTGAATATTAATAGTCATGGCATTATAACCTAGCGCTGTTGATTCTCGAAGCTTCGAATTCTTTTCGAAGAATGGCGGCCGAATTTTGTCATTATGGCCCGATTCGACTTAAAATCAATATCTTAGGTTTGTCGGGGTTCCGGATTGCGAATATTTTCTAGAAACTTAGAATAGAAAGATGGCGTCGCTAATATATGGGACTTATGGTGTTTCAAATTAAGCTAAAGGAAAAATTAGTATTGCTTAAGTATTCGACATAAGAGGATATAAAATCGTCTATGGCTCGGAAGTTGAACACTTCGAAATAGAAACGATTTACCAATGAAGTCTCGAAGTTTGATAAAGAATTGCAACGGATTCAAATGTATTAAGTTTAGCACAATGTTGGACAGCGCAGTTATTTTTTCGGCAATATATCAACCTTTTGAGCAATCCAGAGTTAGGTTCAACAGATTTAGTAAATAATATGATAAACTCTAAAGAATGTTTCCAAATTTCCGTTGGTTTAATGGATAAGTTTATGTGAAAATAAATTTAATTGGACTTCCAGATTTAATAATGTGTATTTGAAATTTCATAACTATCATTTACATTCTTATTATACCCTGATGAAATCTGTTGGGTACTATGTGTTTGACTAACCATTTGTAATCCGTGTGTAGGGCTCCTTGAAGATTGCGAATAACACTTCCGTCACTCGTTCGAAACTATGACGTGAAGTTAAAATCAAACAAGTTCGCAATCTGCAATTCCCAAGAGTCCTCAGTTATCGATTTTTAGTCGAATCTGACTATAAATTATAAAATGCGACTGCCATTTAGGAGCCCCCATTTTTAGACAAAATTGATCATAAGTGATATAATTCGTCCACCATTTTGGAGCCGAGTTCTAAAAAGGTATTTTGATCCAAAATGTGTAAGTGTTGCAAATTTCAGCTGAAAACAAGACAATAAGAGTGTGAAATTAGCCTACAAAGTTTTGAAGCCCGTTGCGTTTCAAATCATACATGTAATAAAATATATTTATACGTTCTTATCATAACCAAAAGACGTATAATACGTGTGTTCCCCGAAAAATTCAGACACCCTTTAAACTATTTAAAAATTATTTCAAGTCACCCCGAATATTATATATAATTTAACCTCAACACTGCAGAACAGATACTAGAAAGAGTTCATGCTTCGAAGCATTGGTAAAATATTCATGCTTCGAAGTTTCGAAAAGTTCGAAGCTTCGGCAAAACGTTCATGCTTCGAAGGATTCGTCTTCGAATCGCCCGCTTCGAATTCTACCAGCAGCCCTATTCTAAATTACACTCACGTAAGTACAGAAGTCTTTGATCAGTAAAAAAAAAAGAATAAAAATTGAAATACTTTCTTTTGGCGACGAAAAAGTAATAGCTTCACATAAAAATGCGTGTCGGACTCGGAGCAATGGTAAACACTGAATGAGACGTTCCAACACGAAAACCGCTACCTTCTCTCCTTGCGCTTTTGCCGCTGTCACTAACCGTTTCCGTGTTAAGACCAAATACAGTTAGAGCAATACAACAATGTCGCCGTAAAATGGTTGCTGTCAGAGATTCGAATATATGGGAGTCCCATATACTTGACATAATGAGGGCGACTCGACAAGTTGCCAACAAAAAGTTTGGGAAACTCTAAATTAGTCGCCAACATAACTGACATTTCTGTGTGGACAGTGAATAATTGACATTCATGTTATAAAGGATAGCAAATTAAAAGATAATAGTAAATAAACTAGTTATTAAAAACTTGTATAGAATTAATTTCTTTAATTAGTTTGAGAAATTAGGGACTTTGAGGAGGAACTCATATAGAGAAACTGAGGAACAAAAGTTATGCTGTATGATAAGCATCATCCCATTTATAGCAATATCATCTTCTTCTTCTTTTTTTCTTTTATGCGGCTTACTTATAGTTGCAAAGCATAAAGAAAAATGCTTTGCAACTTTAAGTAAGCCACATAAGCTATATTAATGATTTTTCTTCGTGCCATTTCTTTGACAATAAATAAAACAGTGCCCGCTGTCAAAAACCCTCATCGCGTCGCGATCACTGTGTTTTAAACTCAACATTGTCGCCAACTAAGTTGCCAAGATTGTTGTGTCGCTCTCACTGTAGTAATGCAGTAATATGCATGTGAATAAAATTATCTACCCAATTTTGTCCAAAAACATTGTTTTAAGCAAGATTTTCACTCTCCGAAAATACATTAGAAAACAGTTTTATTTATTTCTGTATTCTATTCTGTGCTTCCATTAAATATTTTTGAAAGATCGCCTTATTGTCTACTTGGCTCTGCTTATACATATGTGTTTCTGACTGACAGTGCCTTTCTAGGACAGAAGTAAGAAGAAGATTGGTCCAGATGAAAGTTCTTGCATTAATGCAGTGTATTAATCGGGCATGAGAGCACTTGAATAACCCATATAAACGTAATCAACTTCTCAATCTTAGTACCCAGAATACTATAAAAGGATCTCAGATATCTTAGAGCTATTTATCACAACATTCACACTTTCACTACATCCTCTGGCGATAGTTTCAGCTTTATGCTGCCACGATCTTTACATTCATAGACATCATTCATTGTCGTCTTCAAGTTTCCTAATATTTTTGAGTAGAGAATGTTAGGTGCATTATGAACCTCAGCTCTGGTTTGTTATGCGAGAGAAATATTTTTATGCTCTTTAATACATGTTTTCGCACTACGCATTACATTTTTTTATATAATTTCGAGCTTTGGTCCAACTTCAATTGCATAACTGATAACATTAAAATAAATGTCTCGAAATTCCTCACGCATTTTATAAAATTCTCCGTGCTTTAGATCTGGTCTTTTTCCTGTGTGAAAGTATATATAAACATTTCATTGTCACATGTCATTCGGGTCGTGGTTACATATCGAACAATAAGTAAAATTACCTACAGTTGTGACACATTACTACATGGAAACGTATATGATCATAGGCTATCCTTGCAGGCTCTAAGCATTATTCTGACATAAAAAAAAAATACATTCATCGATTGGTAATAAAACTAAAAATTATAATTTGTTTTTGGTTAAGTATACTTTTCTAGGATTTCACTTCACTT
The DNA here is from genome assembly GCA_963930735.1 of Dioctria linearis. Classification (NCBI taxonomy): domain Eukaryota; kingdom Metazoa; phylum Arthropoda; class Insecta; order Diptera; family Asilidae; genus Dioctria; species Dioctria linearis. The sequence continues at coordinate 140,618,287 of OZ005744.1, forward strand.
CTAACTAGTTGATGCCAATTTTTAATAAATACGTCGAAAAAGATATGGTGTCATTCCTTCCGAAATTAAAAGTGGAGAGCTGCCCTATTTTCTGCTTGTTCACATCAGCTCATATTCTACATCGCATCCACCCTAATATTTTAGGGAACGATAAAAAAAGTTCCTTATTCCCTTCGAAGCGGATCATTTTTAACAATAAACTGAACAAACCCCCAATTAACCCTGAGATTAATTGATACATATACGCCTACGCTCAGAAACCCATACGTGTGTGAGTTACAGCAGTGGGTGATTAATGGCAATTTGTATCCATTTTGACAGTACCCAGTCATAGCTTATTGTGACAAATGAAATTAAGACTAATTACTCACCAAGCCCGTTGTTTTTTTTTAATGTTTTCAATCTCTAGGCCGCTGCCACGAAGGAGCGAGTTAATAAAAAGGAATGAAAATTCAAATTTATACCCAGAAAGTATCCATGGATCGGAATAATGGAACAGTTTACTCCCGTGTTGATTATATTGCAATTTTTCGGATTATTTCCTTTATCACGAAAAATTGTCATCCAGGATATACCGGTCACATGTGGTCCTACAGCCATCTGGACAGTTCTTGGTTTAAGTATTGTGGCCATTGAAATTAATTTAGCAATCATTTTGAGGATTTTTTCAGGCATGGAAGGCCTACAGCTGGTTAATGAAGTTATTAAAATGTGTACATGCATCTTAGCGCATTTCTTGTCTGTTGTAGAAGTGTGGTTTACCAGAAGTAAGCAACAAAAAATCTGGGAAATTCGTAAGAAACTCGAGGAGGAATTTGTGGGGAAAATGATAATTAGTGCAAAGCGTCGTTACAGTTTATTCAATTGGAACACGTGTAAATTTTTCATTTTCCTCTTCATCACTGTCGTGTTTGAGATGTATTACATTTTATCGGTGATAAAACACCGTGAACAAGCAAAAATTTGGTCAATCGGCATATTCTCAACGATAGTGAAAAAAGTCAGATATCTGCAACATATTTTCTATTCGACACTTTTCACACGTTGGCTTAACGCCATGAAAATTGAAATAAAGAAATTAGCAAAAGATGCAAGGACAAGACGTGATAAGAAGACACAGCAGCCTAAGCTGCTTTTGCAAGAAAACCATTTGCATAATGACGAAGATATTCTCGAGAGATTAGACAGACTTAAGCAGCTTTATAATCTCCTCTATGAGATGCTATTAAATTTAAACTCATGCTTTGGAATATCGCAGATATTCTGCCTTTTGGACAATTTTGTACAGCTGACATGTGACCTCTATTGGATTTACTGCCTCTTAGCTAATCAACAATTGGACCTCCTGCAAGGTAATGCTCCTTCCTATAGTTCGACAAAAAAAAACAAATTTTAATTAAACTTTTCTGTTCTTTGCGTTTTTTTTTTCTTATATTTTGCTACTCTCTATTTCCGTGAAGATGTTATTACGGTGATGATGTCTACAGTCATTATACTCGTAGCTCTACTCGGTTCTTGTGAGAAATGCCTTATAGAGGTGCGCTACGTGGGCTTCTACATTCATGAAATTGAACGTGATTCAGTGAATTATGACTTCGACCTGGCAGTGGAAAACTTTGCCCTGCAAGTTCTCAATGAACCTTTTGACTTTAGTGTGGCTGGATTCTTTTCGATGAATTTCAATTTCCTGCAACAAGTATGTACCTAGACTCACCGACGATGCCCGTTTTTATGATTGACTGAGTTTTCAAAGACTTTCCAATATTGTACTTGTTTTTTTTTTATAGATTTGTGCAGCGATTACGACTTACATGGTGATATTAATTCAATTTACACCCAAAACTAGTACTGTGTGGAAGTAGTAACTAACTGTCTGCAGTAAAAGGACGATAATTTAGAGTGCATGAAATAATTGAAATTGTTAGTCGCTTGTATTAAAATAAAGTCATAATTTTTCATGTATGCATCTTTTTAAACATTCCCACAATCAGGTCAGGCTAAAAGAATTACACTAATAATAATTGAAAATGCGAAATTGGAGAGTAATGTGAGACTCGCTATAATCAACAACCTGAAAATGTGCCAAAGAGAAACTGATGAGTTCTATCCATACGCGCCACCTGGAAATTAGCCAGTACTTTAGTTTATACTAACTATAGGCTGTTTACTCAATTTTCTTACACATACTCCTAGATGGCCATAGTTTGAACTCCTGCGACCAGCCAACTGACGACGTACATAGTATATTATATTGAGTAATAGTGATAACTGAGTGAAACGTGTATTTTCCGCGTATTTTTCCAAATTAAATTGTTCTGCATCGATAAAACTTGTCTAAGCATCGGCATTGTTCGATCAACTTGTTTTTATTGTGTTTAAGAATAATTTAAATTGCCATTGGAATAATTCTCTTCAATTTTTCGGTCATCTAAATGAGTAAGAATAATCCTTGTATGTCTAACGGAAGCATCAAAACAACCGACCAGGGGACATCAGTTAACACAGTTGTGACGAGAAGCGCCGCTAGATTTCTTCATCAATGCAGTGCCAAGTAAAATATTATTAAAGCATGACATATGAGCAAAAGTGCCGCTGGACCTCAACATATTGCCAAGGAACGTGTAAATAATGCCTAAGTAACTGCGAGTGCGAATAAGAGGAGATCGAACTCCATCTGCTCCGCTGACCATTTCGAATTGCTGAAAGAAAGCTTATAAAATCTCACAAATAATTATAAAAGATTCGATGAGTTCAAGGTTCAAGACGAATTGACGAAGTCTCATTGGAATTAGCAGAGTTCAAGGTTTGTTTGAAAATTTACAGAGCGAAATTACTGAAATGTAATGTTTAGTTAATGATTTCCGACGGAAAAAGCGGTGGGGTGCCCTCCTCTTCATAGGTTACTACTAATACGAGCATCACGTCCGCCATAGGTTATAGCCTCAATTTTTCGACGTAAACAAAAGCAGAGCAGTGGTAATTCCAAAGGTGGACTCTCATGATTAAATTTACATCTGCCAATGAACACAGAAATTTTCTGCATACATTTTGTTTTGCTAAAAATTGAACCAAATTAATTGTGGATTCTACTCTGAAATTAAAATTAATGCTTTTGAGAGTCTCACGTCCTCTAATCACAAGGTTGCGATGCCAAAAGCTTGTGTACTCAGTCTACACTCGACATGGCATTGTTTACATGCGACAAACTATCGATAGTCCGCCAGCGGAAATCACTTCGGTGGCTGACTTGAGTAATTTTGTTTATTTAGATTGTTCAGATTTAGATTGTTCAGTATCTGATCCTGAGGCAGTTACGGAAGTGGCTTGAATATGACATTTTATTATTGGATGGAAGATTTGTAATATTTCGTTTTGAGTTTTATTTTCTTATTGTCTTTTTAATTATTTTTTAGCTATTGTCTACTAAACTTAGAGTTAATTACATATCGTTTCTTAATAAAAGGTTGCCGACGGGGACGCATACGGGCAAAACATTTTCTATGTTCAATATAATCGGGCCAGATCTACATACTTCTTTCAGCTATTATGATTTATTTCCTTTTGTATACTTCCCTTTCAACTTAATTTTTTTTTATTTTCTTCCTAATTAACATACATAAGAAGATTTTTTTTTATTAATAAATTGAATTAGATTAGATTTGCATTATGTTGAAGTCCAGTAGCACACACCTCAGAGATTTGACTTTTTCCTACATAATGTCTTCACATAGCCAATGCAATAAATAACAACAAGAACCTAAAATATGTATGCGACGAGTGTGATAACGCAATAATAGCAGTGTCTAGCAAAATTGAAAATGTTTTAACAGCAATTAGTGAAAATAAAGAGTTTATGATACCACAAGAAAAAGATATAAAAGCTCTTCTTAAAAAAGTTCAAAATTTAAATGATGAAAGTAAAGGTGTAAAAAACGATTTAAAAAAAATGAGGAATAAGAATAATGATGAAACTTATGCTGATCAACTTAAGAAAGGCAATGGAATACCGGTATTGATCAAACCTAAAGAAACGCAAGATAACAAAGAAACTAGGAAAGAAGTGAAAGATGCGGTAGATCCTAAACAATTATCTCTAAAAATTAGTCGTGTTTCAAATAGGCAAAATGGTGCTATAGAAATTAGGTGCGAGAACAAAGAGTCTGTCGAAATAGTCGAAAAAGAGGTTAAGAATAAAATGAATGATAAATATCTGGTAAAATTATTAGAAGTACGTAAACGTAAAATTGTTGCGTGTGGGTTACGTGAAAATCTTGGGAATGATGATATTATAAAAGCGCTCGAAAATCAAAATCGTATAAAGAGTGGGGCTAAAGTAGTTAAAGTCTATCAAGCAAGGAAGAAAGGTCGTTTAATAAATAAGTTTATAGAACTGGACGATAAATTATTTGATAAAATTGTCGCAGAGGGCCAACTAAGCATAGGATGGGACCGATGTTACGTGTATAAATATATGAATGTGAAGAGATGTTACAAATGTTGGGGTTTTAATCATGAAGCGGGAAAATGTCAGAACAAAAAGGCTTGTCCAAAGTGTGCAGAAGAGCACGATGAAATAAATTGCGAAAGCCATAGTGAAAAGTGTATTAATTGTGTCAGTGCAAATTTAAAATTGAGCCTAAACCTTTCAACTGATCATGATGGAAGGAGCAGAAACTGTCGAGTATATGAAAGGAAATTCAGAATGGAAGCAGATAAGGTATTATTCTAGCAATTAAATGAATGCAAATGTGTATGCCTGAATGTACAAGGATTGACAGGCAATTTGGATGAATTAGTTGAACATATTTTAAAGCCACTAAAATAGCACATTGTTGTGGCTACTGAGACACATTTAACTGAAGAAATAAGTGATTCAGAAATTAATGTATGTGGCTATCACACATTAAGGTGTGATAGTGAGTCCAGACATACTGGAGGTTTAATAGTGTACTTTAGAGATGATTGGAGGTGTGAAAAGATATATAGTGTAATAGTGGATAGCAAGATTTGGTGGATGTCTGTTTTGGTTAAATATGATATATTTTCATTTGCTTTAGGTATAGTATATCGCTCACCAAGTTCTTCAAAAAGAATCTTTTGTGACCTTATAGAAGGATACATTGATGACTTAAAAAATGTAAACAATAATGTACTTATAGCTGGTGATTTTAACATAGATTGGTCAAATAACTCAGATTTATATAAAAAAGACTTAGAAAAATTAATTATTGATAACAACTTGAACACACCGTTAACGAGTACACAAGAATTTGCAATACATCCAGAACTTTAATAGATTATATTGTTACAAATTTTAATTTGATACAAACTATAATTGAACCAACATTGAAAATATCGGACCATGAAACAATAGAAGCTACGATCTCTTTAGGTAACGCAAAAGAGAAGGTAGTGCCTGTAAACAGAATAAGATATTTAAAATATGAAAAAAACAAAATTCTTGCGCGAGCTTGAAAGAAGTGATTGTGCAATTGCGCTGGGCATGAATATAGACATTAATATTGATAACATAAATGACTGTGTACGTGAATTTGATAATGAATTTAAAAGGATTGTAGGTGGTTTAATATGTGAGAAAGTAATGCAAATTTCTGTCAATAAATGGTTTGATGATAGTTTAAGAATGAAAAAAAATGAAAAAATGAGGAAATATAAAAAAGCTGTTTTAACTAATGATGAGGTTGATTGGATTGAATATAGAGTATGCAAAAACCCATACTCTAATATGTTAAGGCAAAAGAAGAGTGAATTTATTAAACGAAAAATATCGAACGCTAATGATCAAAAAGAAATGTGGCAGGTAATTAAAAGTTATATTTTGAAGAAAGATAATGTGACAACATTTAAAGAGATACAATTTGGGAATTATGTGAGTGTAGAGGATAGTGAAATGGCAAACAAGCTAACTCATTATTTTATACAGAGTGTTAGAGACATAAATAATGAAATCGATTTCGTGCAATATGCTGATAACTTAATCGTTCAGGCGGAATCAAGATTTATATTTAGAGAAGCTACTATTAATGATTTAGAAAGAGCGTGCAAGCAATTGAAAAATAAAAGGGATTTTAATATGATAAGTCCAAAAATGATATTGGATAGTGTAGATGTGATGGGCCCCAAATTAATAAATATAATAAATGGATCATTCAATGCAGGAATATTCCCTGATATATGGAAAGAATCTTTAATTGTTCCAGTGCAAAAAATAAAAAAATCGGCAAATTGTGAAGAATTAAGACCCATAAACATGCTTGAAACATTAGAAAAAATAATGGAAAAGATAGTAAAAAGTCCGCTTGAAGAATATATAGAACTAAATAATATTCTAAAAGAGCAATAGTCAGGATTTCGTAAAAATCACTCATGCGAAACGGCTATAAACTGGGCATTGATTGACTGGAAAGAAGATATAAGCAAAGGCAGACACGTGATCTTAATATTTCTGGATATGAAGAGAGCTTTCGAAACCATAGACAGAGATATCTTAAAAAGAAAACTCAGGCGATATGGGATACATGGAAAAGAGCTAAAATGGTTTAAATCTTATTTGACCAATATATTTCAAAGATGTAAAGTAAATGGAACAAAATCGGAAAAACTATTAAATAAATTAGGAGTTCCTCAAGGATCAATATTGGGAGCGTTGTTATTCATTCTATATATTAATGATATTAGTGCGGTATTAGAAAAATGTAAAGTGAAATTATTCGCGGACGATGCCTTAATTTACCTTAGTGCAAAAGATGACGCAAGATCTACAGAAAATACGGTGGTTGATGAATTAAACAAGCTGTGTAAATGGTTAAAAATGAACAAACTTAAATTGAATACAACGAAAACCAAATATATTTTACTGAACGGAGTGTATGATGGTGAGTTAAGATTAGAAGGGAAAAAAATCGATCAAGTCTATGAGATGAAATACCTAGGTGTAGTAAGTGATAGTGAACTAAAATTTAGTCAGCATATAGACAGAACATGTAAAAAAGTGTCAAAGAAAATAGGTTTTTTCAGTAGAATTAGAAAGAATATTGACTTTATGACAGCAATTAACATATACAATGTAATGATAAAACCGCATTTCGAATACTGCTCAACTATATTATTTATGAGGAATCAAACAATAATTCAAAGACTATAAAGGCTACAGAACAAGGCGATGAGAATGATCTTATGTGTCAACAGATACACACATGTTCGATGAATGTTGGAAACTCTTAAATGGATGAGCATTACCCAACGAATTATATTTAACACTCTTTTATTTGTTTTTAAAATGAAATATGGAATATTACCAAATTATTTAACAAAAAGTTTAGTGTACGTTAATGAAGTTCAACCATATAATTTAAGAAATACTATGGATTTTAGATTAAGTTCGCATAGAAATGTTAGAGACCAGAAATCACTTATGTACAAAGGATTACAAATATTCAACAGTCTTCCAATAGATGTTAAATTAGAAAAAAATATTAATGAATTTAAAAAAAAAGTTAATAACTTTGTAAAATTTAATTATTAAGTATGGGACCAAAATATGTGAAATTGATTGAAACATTTACTGTTTGCGTTACTGTAATAGTTATATACTAAATAAATATCATCTATCTAAGTGGGTACGTCTTGGATTCATCAACTTTGGCTCGATATGACCATTTCTGGCTTGAGTAGGGTGGCGCTGGTAAAGATTTTTATTCAGCAAAATACAGGTCTTAACATTTGCTATTAAAATACTAGAAAACTCAGGAACAAAATTGATGAGTATAAGGTAAGTTTAACGATTCAAAATTACACGCAATATGCGTCAGTGAAAGTTGGATGAACAATAACGTCTTTTCAGTCTGAGGATTTACGCGGTTTTAAGATGTATCGTCGACACAGGGTGGAGGTTGCCGTTTATATTAGAGATTTTCTCAGCACCAAGATAATAAAATTTTGCATTGAAGGTATTTATTTTATCTGCATCGAAATCTCAAACAGCGTAACTAAATGTTTGATTATATGCCTGTACTACCCTCCTCATCACTTTCCTACAACTACATAATGCCGCAAATTTTGAAAATGCTTTATCCGATCTCTCGCACCGAGGACACCATCGTCTGCGGAGATTTCAATGTTAATTTGCATACGCAGAATGCGACCAGAGGCATTTTTCTAAATTTACTGCTGTTGCTGGACTTAATTGATATAAATAACTTACCCACTAACTTTAATGCAACTTATCCCTCACTTTTGGATTTCCTTCTAACTACAAACTCCGAAAGTGTTTTATTTTATAAACAACCCAGTCCACCCAGCATTCTAGATCGTGATATTTTGTTCGTTTGCTACAATTCTCAAGTAAGAAATTGTCCTTCACCTCAACCCCTGAAATTTCGTGTCTTTGGAAATATAGACACACAGGAACTTCTCCTAAGGTGCGATTCCATCCCATGGAGCAATATTTAGAATATTCAATGCGTTGATAATAAGCTCTTTCTGTTTGCAAGTCGTATTCGCGATCAAGTTGATGAGTTTGCTCCATTAAGAACTTGCGCTGTTGATCGGCATAGTATTCCATGGCTCTCGCCTGAGATTAAATGTTTGATTGACGAGCATGAGTTTATATATCGTAGGTTTGTTGTCACTAAGAATGCCATACAGCGTGTTGCTTACAATGGAATTCAAAATTTGGTTAACTCCCAGATTAAAGTTTCCAAGCGCAGATTTATCAAAAAGAAATTCAATGTTACCGAAAAACCTGTGGAATAACCTAAAAAAAAAAAAAAAAAACGGCGTGCATAAGAATAACTGCTCCAATCACTTTGACCTGGATCCCGATATCCTGAATGTATAATTTGGCTCCGTGATCTCACAGCTCTTTTCCCATGGCGACTATTATTTATACTCTTGATGAATTTAATTTCTGTGGTGTTAATCCAGAGGAGGTGTGCAAGGCACTTTATGGTATAAAGCCTGTGGCTATACGATCTGACGGTATACCTCTAAAATGTGTAAAGATTCTTTTACCTTCAATTTTGTACATCATAAAACACATCTTTAACAAATGCCTGAGGACATCCATATATCCTCGTGTCGGAAAACATGCTGTAGTATTACCGCTTGCAAGATCGTCCTCTCCCAGGACAGATCTACGGCTTATTAGTGTACTGTGCTCGATCTCCAAGGCGCTAGATTGGCTAGTGTGTGATCAATTACTTAGAGCAATACTTCGTAAACCATTCGCTTCATACGCAATGGCAATTTAGATATCGGAAAAACCACAGTTGTTACCCCGATCTCTTGAGAATTACAGCGAACATACGTTGATAGATACGAAATTTGGTATTTGTCCCTGTTGGATTTTTCGAAGGCTTTCGATTGCCTTTAGTATAAGGTACTTTAGGATAAAATGAGAGAGATTCAAACTCAGTAGGGTTGCCATTAAACTGATTCGCAATTTCCTATCGAAACGCGTGCAACAGGTTAAAGTTCTAAGCTCTTTATCTACAACTGCCAAACTCGAGCGTTCCTCAGGGCTCTATATTGAAACAAATCTTATTTTGTGCATTTACAATGACTTGCTGGAAGTCATTCAAGGTTCGAGGATTCGGATGTATGCAGATGACGTCCAATTGTATATATCTAGGAATTTCGGTCTCGTTGTGGACTAGGCTCTTAAACTAAATGATAACTTATCCCACGTTTAGTATTGGCCTATAAGTAACCACCTTGACTTAAATGCGACCAAATCAAATTGCAAGTAAGTACTTTTATTCCTTCCTTTGTTTAAAGTTTTGTCCGGTATTAGAAAATAGAATTCTCGTATGTAGTTACTACCTACATAATTTCAATATAAAAAAAAAATTAAAAAAAAAATAAAAAACAGTTGAATTTTCTCTTTTTTATTATTTTATTATTATTGTTATTTATATATATATATAATTGGCTGAGGTATTTAGTATCCCGTTTTTGGTTTTTTTTTCTTCTTAAAACTGAATTAATTACCGAACTCACTTAGCCCTTGCCGCTGTGACTTTTGTCATATTTAAGTGGTTTATGCATATATAGTCATAGCAACAAGTAATAACAAAGATGTCAAGTATAATAATAATAAATATTTTTATTTCTTATATTATTATCTATTGTATTATTGATTAGCAGCAAACCACAAAAACACAAGTTACTCGTTATTTCAGCAATTATTTTACATACTGCCTCCTTCTTTGGATACGCCTTCGCAATAAAATGTGCTACATTAATTTGTTGTTCGGAACATATTCAATCTCTGGGCAATTGTCAATTTGTCACTGTTATAATTTAAGATACATGTCACGTCAACCAACAATTAGAATTGCAAATTATGGCATAGTAACATTGTCGTTCCTTCGAAATCATTTTGTCATTATCATTTGTCATTTTAACTTTATCAGAATCCAGCCCAGGTTCATTATAGAAATATTTACTTTCTTTTTAGGACGGCATAGATCTATCTGTTACTAAAATTACCAGGTCATCCACGTATCATATTAATTTACATTGTATCGTTTCTGGTTGGGCATTTTTAGGCATATTATAATACTTTAAGGGCCGTATTTATCAAGCTGTCGACGTTCGTTACGACGTTCTCAAGTGTATTCACCAAGCAGGTATAATACAGTCGCAGTTAATTTGCGACCCGTTGAAAGTAGACTTAAATAACCTCCTAAAATCAGAGCTGTCAAGTGGCCTGGTGGAGAAAACGGTGAATCATTTAGGAACAGAAAGGGAATTTTTTCCATCAATACCCAGATAGTTTGTAATAGAAATCTTGGTATTAATGCAAAGTAATAAGTACGACGCAATATTTGAAAATAACGCTATTTTTTCTACATGGCCAGGTAGCACTCATGACCAAATCATTTTAATTTGTTATAACTGCGCGCCAGGTTTGAAGCGGATCAGTTCGGAAATTCCATAATACTTGCAGATGCATGTAGCAGTTACTTGATAACGCCTTTATCCGATCTATCAACAACATCAGAAAGAGCTTTCCAAAAATCATTTTTTAAATCCTGAATTATAGGGGAGAGAACAATCGGGGTTTGGAAAAGACGTTTTTCATGTATAGGACAGAGTAAGTGAAGTAATTAACTACCATAAGAATGTTGATCTACATTTTAGAACTTCGATTAAATGTCGATACAACTGTTATTATAATAGTTGGAATGGTCATTATGCATAACATGTGATGGAAAGGGAGGTGCCACCAGCAGAAAATTATAATATTATTAAGGATCCGCCAACTATTGTGAATATGGCTCCGTCAGACTTTTCAAGAAAGAATTTCCTAATCAGTACCTTTTTCTCAATAACTTACGACAGTAAAACACCGTCTTAAAAATTAACAAACTCTTTCTAAAGTTCATGGCTTACAAAACAAAAAATACAACACACTTACACCAATTACACCAATTTATTTCCAGGATACCACTTATTTTCTGAGTTTATTTAAGTGTTCCTAACAGAAAATATCTAGCTTCTTCTTATACAAAAGCATTTCTACCTTGTTTTCTCTATTTCCACATCTAATTTCTTTTAAACCAACTATATCTTCAATAAATCTTTTCACCTCCTCATTTGTTTTCTTCTTTCTTTTAGTATAGCTAGAAGATGATTCTTAATTTTTAGTGTTGCGCTTATTTCAGCAATATTTAACTGACTCTTTTCGGTGGCATCCAAGCGTTCAATTTCATAGGAAATATCTTCATCAAAACTCTAGAAAAAAAAACCCTTTGAAACAATTGGAATGAATTAAAGAGCTTTTACATTTTCATTTCCCTCCTCCGCATCTAAAAAATAATCCGCGCTTTATCATAAGGATTCATAATGGAGGTAGTTTCATTTACAGCTATTGCAACCATTGGATTATTTTCGTCAAAAGTGGACTTGGGCCGTCCACCGGCAGTTTTACAAATCTCTGACTTATTTGCAGCAATCTCCTTCTTCATTTTGCTCTTACCATTTTGTTTGTGGTTCGTTTGATCTGTTGCAGTCTTCGAGGAGAGAACTAAAAGAGGCGACATGTGATGAAAAAAGCGTAGCAACTTTCGTTCTTCTTCTTGTTTTTGTGAGGTGTCATATGCGGCGTTAAAAATTGTTGCTGCCTTAATATCACAACAAATTAATGGCGCGAAAATTCAAACACATTTCTTAGAAACTCCGCACAATCTTACGCACCACCCACTGACAAGTATATAAATGGACTGACTGATCTCCTATTTCATGTGGCAGCAGTTTTGATTTCAGAAAGTATGCCCTCACTGACGATATATTTAAATTATTTGCGAATTTACTTATATATGCATGTCACTGGAATTTACCGGATTTACCACAAAAGTATTTTCAAATCATTTTCCTCAACACGGCTTGTTGTATCTAAATCTTCGAGTACATATAACTCTTTTTTATATTACTAACACTTAGTTCAATAGTCATTAACCATTTCCTACAAAAAGTAAATTATCCATTTGTAACTACGTCTCTGCGCCAAACACACTTCGCGGCTCTTTGTTTACATAAAAGTGACAGTCAAACACCCTGCCAAAATCAAGATGGCGAACATTTTTGGCTACGCAGCCATACATATACTTTACTATTGGATGTCGCCTCCTTTAGTTCTCTCCTCAAAGGTTGCAGTTAAACTCTCTCGCAAGTTCTTACCAACCTTCATTTTTCTTTGAAGGAAACATTGTCATGCCCATTCAGACTTGGCAAGTTACTTGCACAATTAGATTGTTACATGTCAGCAAGTTCATGTTCACATTCGACAAGTACTTTTGCGGAAATTTACCTGAAGTGGAACTAAAGTGCACCGTCAACTTAAAACACCTGATTGCTATCACTCCTTTCAAAATTACATTAACTGTCATATTTTCTGGAGATAGATGTAAATACGCTGATACGCTTGCCCATCTTCAAGAATTAGTTCTTTAAGAAACTCTTATAATTCAGATCTTCGGTTTAACCATTTTCATACCCAAATACGTTTATTTTCTCTTTCATTTAATGTGTTCTCAATTTTGTCTTTCATCACTTCAGATATTTCTATAATACTGTTTTTTTTTATCAACCTCTGCCAACAAACAATTTTTGTCCTACATAAATCTCGGAGCTCTGCTAGGGAATAAATCTTGCGAACTTAAGGTGTTATAAGAGGCCAGATTATTGTCTCACCTAATTCCCAGGGAATTGCACTATCGATAAAGTGGAGATTCCAACATCATGATCGGGGAATAAAATTTAGTATTGAATTAGGAATAGTAATTCCTGTAATGTACTTATATCTTCACCTCATATTGTTGCTCAGCGCTTATATAAGACTTTTATATTCCCTATTGTAGAAATTTAATGTTATGTTGTTGTAGGTTTTCTTAAATTGGTCTAACTATATATGCCTATTTGATAACTTATTTGTTCCTAAATTATCCTTAGTATATAGGAAAAATGGTCCTAACGTAAAATCATTAAAAGACAATAGATCCTATTTGAGTCTGCAAATTTAATATTCATACATTATGGACCACCATAAATCGCAATCTTTTATTTATAGTTCAGTTGTCGACTTATCTAGGAATAAAATAACAGACGAAAATAAACATATTTTGACATTTATAAACAAACGAAAATTAATTTAATCAACAAAACAATTTTTCTTCAACTCGTAATACTTTAGGTAATATGGACCAGAGTCCGTTAAATATAGGCCAGGTGGTCCGTATTTAACAAAATACTTCAAGGTTAAGAATAAATAAGTAGTTAAGTATCAGGAACAATATTCGCACAGAAAATGATCTTTTGCCACACCAGAGGACAGTTTGTGTGCCCACAGTTTACATGAAACACTTGGCACCCAAGTTTCTCCACGTTGATCATCAGAATCCTCTGGAAAGCTTTTGTCAGGACTATCTTGCGACTTGTTATCTGGAATGAAGTCTTTGTCACTTTTCTCGCTTGTTGTACAGTCAACATTTTCAGCTTTATTTCTTGGCACAAACATTTGTCTGTTATTTTCATTGAATGTTAGATTTATGCATGCTTTCTTTAACTTTTGGATTTTCATTTTAGTTGTTTTGCTGGACTTTAGATTAATTTTTTTAATTGCATTCTGACCTTTTTTAAATTCTTGTTTATAGGGAGACGATGTTAATACTAGCGCCTTGCTAAGCTTTCTGCCACGGGTACTTGTCTCTCCATCTTAACAGGCTCTAAGGTCTGTTTTGCATGGGTATCCACAGTGTCAGTTTGTGGTGTTTCATTCTTTAGCATCGCGTAATTATGGGAATCAATAGCATCGTCTTCAGCTGCAATAAAATCGTCCTCATGGAAAATGTTCCTATTAAGTGGATATATTCCAGTAGTATGAAACTATTTAACAGCTATTTCTCCAAATTGTACCTTTAAATACGCTCGGCCGATGAGGTCGGTTATGTCAAAATGAGTTAGAGGACGTGCATTGTTTTTCATCCAACAACGAATTTCTTTAGACAAATGCTTTTTGAAAGTACCCATATAGGTTTTATCGAGTGGTTGAATTTTATGACTCGAGTGTGGTGGGATTGAAAGCAGGTGAACGTGATCTTCTCTTGCTAGCTCTATGATATCAATGTTTCTCATAATGGTGGCACTATCTGTAGAAACTGTCTGAACTACATGTAAACCAATTAGTTTGAACCCAGCCGGAAGGGTGACATGCACAAATTGATCCAGGGGACGCTCCATTCATAAAATGTGGGTTGTTTCTCTTACGCGAGAATATGAGCATTGGTGGTACAAAAGATCCTCCTGTACTCATGCACATTATATAAGTAATTAACGAGCCCTTTCCGCTGAGGTCAATGTTCCAATTTGCTTTTTCCCTTAAAGGCTAAAACTGTGGGAAATTTCGCTGGGACTACTGATATTCCCGTTTAATCAACGTTTTATATATTGCTCGGTTCAAAATGTTCTCTATCCATTTCTTTCTCTAACAAATAGAAAAATGCGGGCCGTTTTCCATGTTAAAACCTTTGGCGCGAGCAAATGAAGTTGCTGTGAGCTGGTTAAATGAAAGAGTTGGATGGGGCTTTAAAAATAGATCTAACCACTCCCTTCCCGCGGTCTCGTTCTCTTTTGAGAATGGATTAGGTAAATTATTTTTGACGGCTAACTGAAACGCTAACGATCTGATGTCTATCCTTGTCAATCCATAGATTTTTCTCTCGATGGTTAGTAGGTACATAAGCAACAAGAGACTCTTCTAAATCTGGTGGTAAAACAGACTTTTTACCTAATTTTGCAGATGTTACTTGATCCAGTCTTAACTCTTTTCTTGCTACCAACCGAAGGAGTGTAGTTTTTGGTACATTATAGTACTTGGATGCTTTTCGATATCCCATCTTTTTCTCTTTTATTGCACATATAGCATCCGTCATTGCGTTTTTGTCCCATATTTGGCGCGATTTTGCAATCAATGTACGTGGAGGAGCATCGCCTGTAATAACAAAAAAATGTTTGAAATATGGACCACTGGTTCATATACACCTACACTGCATTGAGCCATATCACTTACACTGATTCAAATATAAAATAAAAGTTTTTCAAAGTAACCTGTACACAAAAATCTTAAAAATATGAACTGATAAAAGTGACTTAAGAATCGTATTTCCATACTTTTTTGGATAATATGGCATTGTCCCGTGAAGAGCATCGCAAATAAGAACCTGTAAAGAACACACAAAGAAAATTGGGTCTAAACAACATAATTGACACTTATCTGAGCATTGGAGTTTACTTCCTCATTAATCCTTCACATGAAGTCGTTTTAGCTTCTATATATTAGGCGCAAATTGCTAAAACATTAGATAAATTTTATTTATTTACTTCAATTGCAATTAACTATCAAAAGATTAAAGATACCTTAACCAATCTAGCACATACTTATAACACATAACACGTAAATAAATAGATAGAGATTGCATGTTGCAAAGGGGAAATGATGTTTATGTATGGTAATTGACTTTAATACTTATATGATTTGGTGATAACCAATGGAACCTATCTAGTCAAAAATGATCAGTATTATTATTCTCAAAAAAACCGTTTGACCTTACATTTGAAAGCGAGGATTATTACTCAGATTTAGAACTCTATTCGCGTTGGTCGGAATCTTTGCATTGAAAACGAAATTTTATAGAAATCTCGAGAACGGTTGCCTTTGTGTTCAATTAGTCTTGTGCATTTTTTCCTGAATCATAGAACATTAAATTCAATCAATATTTTTTCGAACATTGTAAATAATAATTATTGGTTTTTGAATAAATTGCTTGCTAAATTAAGTTGAAAGGAAAAGTGCGTTTTTGTACATTTTTAAAGAACCTATCCCAAAAGTGTGATTTGGTGCAGTGGAAAAAAGGGCGAATAGAAGGTCTATATCCTGAGGGTTCGATCACATAGTGGATAAATTTCTTTTTTTTTTGTTCATTGGGGAAATATTCATTTAGATGACCCTGTAGAGATCACCATTATCCTCGTATTGTGGAAATTTAATTAAACATAAATAAATGTGAAATGGTTATCAACACTTACTGAAAAATTCCAACGAAATGGAGAAAAAAAGAAAATTCACCACTGACTGAAGTAAAACTTGTTCGGACTTGTTTTAAATGCAGCTGAATCCAGCCACGTACAATGTTTTGTTTTTGTATTTGCCGCACTTACTCTACATATTATATATATATTTCTTAATATTAAAATTGATTTTTCACAAGGCATATGATAGAATATGACAACGAGATTGAAGTTTTACTCTTACCAGCTAACGCTACATCGAAAAAAACAAAGCGCCTCAAAACAAATAAATAAATATAAAGTGTAGTTATAATTGATTAAAACAGGTTATGTTCATTTGGCTCTCCAAATAAATGGAACTAATGTGTATTTATCTATTTTTTCAATAAATTTATCAATATATCATTATTTTCATGTTCCTAAGCTAATTTGTGCCTAAACCCTTTTCTTATTACAAATGGCCGTCCAAATATTCAGAAAATATGGCTACTGAAAACGGGTACATAAAAAAGAGATGATATAGGATTTCAGTTCTCCCTTAAAGATTAAAAGTCTTTATAGTTATAACAGAAACAATTTCATATCATGACTTTAAAACCTACATAAGTAGGAATAAACGCTTATATAGGTAATAAATTCTTATATGACGATGTAAATTGCTGTGTTAAGAAGAGATATCTTATATAGCATTTGTAGTGCTATATAAGTACAGTAGAGAAAAGACCGAAACTAAAACATTCATATAGCATTTAAGTTCCTATTTCGTGGCGAAAATTCCAATATGTGTATTCCGATCGGCCAGCGTGGTGTGCTTTTAAAGTATTCCAAATGCACGATGCATTTCGGAAGGCATTTTGAATTTGAGCAACCATATTCTAATAAAAGGGTTGATTTTTGATATGAGACTTGATATATGAACATATTTCCCAAGAGCTGTACTCACAGATATAAGTTATCCAAAACTGATATAAGAATGTTATATAGGATTACGATTCTCTGGGAATTATAGTCCTATATACTCACGTTTGTAGCACTAACGTTCAAGCAGTAGATTCGTCATATAGGGCTTATACTTCTTAGACTCATATAAAACAACAATTGTAGTTATAACACTCTAGTTATTTCTTTAAGAACTACAAGATTTATGTGAGAACTTAAATGTTGATCGAGATTTATATAGGAGCCATATAGGAAAAATTCCAAATTTCCAGCACTGAAGTCTTAACGATGTTCCTTTCGACTCATTTTGACGAAAACAAATTCTAATATTTTTTAACACCATCCTACATGTTTAAAATTCACATAAAATTGAAGTTAAAAGTGTGGACTTACTCTAAAAAGTAAAAAAAAAATTTAACAAGATTTATACTTGTGCAAGTAATTTGTCGAGTCTGAATGGGCCTTAACCGCAATATTTATTATAGTTTCCTTTTCCGTTAAATTTTTGCACCTTGAGTTTGCATTATCTGCTATATTAATAACGTAATTCAGTTAAAAACTTAAAAGTTCGACGATTGTTTTTCTTCATCATCAGATATGTCAAAAATAAAACAGATGTCTTAGACATTTATTGCAGTTCGAAATTATGTTTGAAAAACACAGTTAAGACAACTTAGTGAATACCAGATTTCACGAACGTTTTAAGACCCTCGCAGACATAATACTAGTTTAAGGCAGGTTGTTGAATACGGCCCTGACATTAAACATTCTCTAAAATTTTACAATTCCAAAGATATATGAACGTGCAGGTGCCTTTTTTTACGATTTCAATCAAATTCCAAGTAAATACTTTGCCACAGGGTGAACTCTAATTATTGCAACAACATCATTCCGACCATCCAAACAAACAATTGAGATTTAAAGCAAACACAGGCATAATCTCAAAGGATTACAAAATAATAAAGAATGCAGTGAATGCAAAAGACCGTAAAACTCGTCGGGTAATAACCAACAATGAAAAGCAAACAGTAAGCGCGTTGTCATTCGCGAAACCATATTTGCATAACTATCCATAGTAGGTGTAGGTGTATACTCCCACTACTCCAACAGCAGACAGACCTATACATGCACACATGTATTTGTTTAATATTCAGAAATGTAGCGTACAATTCTCTACAGGCTCAAACCTTTATGTCCGGCTTAATTATCGCACAATTACATACCTTGCCTAAGGCAAAAGGTAAAAAACAAGGTGAACGGGTAGAGAGGCGGAAAACTAAAGTTTTCTTTTCCAGACTTTTGAGCTTTTAAAGTTAAACAAAAACCTACCATTTCGTATGACATATAACTGCCTACATACCTATACCTACCCAGCCGTAATGCACTTGTGTTTACTAGAGAAACTAGTCGAGTCCACTGCACTGAGACTCATATTGTAGGTAGTTGTAGCGCAGAGGGTACAATACACCACTGTCGGAAGATTAAATTATTAGTGAGCTCTCTTAAAGCCTCAAGTGCGCCGGCAAAAAGGGGAATCCCACTGTCATCTATAGTTGTCTGCTGATGATAATGATAATGATGAGGTTTGAGACGAAAGATAGCATCAAGAGTTATTTTAATAGAAACCTTCGTGAATAGATTTAAATTGAAGCTAGACTCGATGAGGGGTTGGTAGTAGCTGCGTTTCGAGTAAAACACCTTCCGCTATTTGCATTATCTTTACAAACTCCCGTCTCACCATCTGTAATTCCTCTCATGGACGTGCTATATCTCAGTTGCTTATTCATTGCATCTATGGATACTGGAAAAGTCCCCCCCCCCCTTCCCTCCTCTTTGACTATAGTCTGAAACTCCCGGTTACCCTCAAATCTTTCATAAAATAAATTTCAGGCAATGAAAAAGTGAAAACAAAACCCTTCGGATTCTTTATATACATAGGAATGAAAGTTAGCAGATATTTGATGTCTAGACAGTAGAAAATACGAGAAGGTTACTTTCGTGTTTTCTTTTTATTTTGAGGATGTTAGATAGATGTTTATCTCACACGACACCTTAGCTGAAAAAAAACGGAAATTTTTCGGAAGCAAGTAACCCCGCGTGTGTTTGGATTTTTTTTTTAAATTGGTTCTGTTTTTCTCTGAGCTTTGATATCCGCAGAAGTTCGTTAAACTTTGAACTGGCAATAGAAAATAAATTGCTATCCATTTCAGACTTCAACAATTTAAGATCAATAAATGAAATTTGGTTATGACTCCGTTCGTCATACTTCGGCAAGATAAATTGAGAATGGCATTGACTTAACGAGTCGAAATTTTGGATAGGGCTACAAATTATAAATTTTTTGATTTATGTCTAGTCTTCAATGAACTAACGATCAGAATTTCATACTCCTTCGATACATGGTAATATAATAATATATTAAAAAAGTATGCGTATCTACATAATGGCAAACAAGAATTGTTGTGACTCAGGTACCTATTGCCCCGAATCAAAACCATTAGCACAATACATCAATATATTGTCCTACACAATACAGAGTGTTTCTTTCATGGAGATCCATAGAGCGGGAGGTGTTAGTACTCATATAGATGACAAAAAAATTGTGTTGCAGGGGGGGGGCGATCCACACCAACCGTCCCTAGTAACAAAACCCTAGGACGTTCAACAGATGTTTTTAGGAAATTTTCCTGTCCGAAGAATCAGTTCCGTGGAATATTCCCAAGAATGTCAAAAGAATTTTATGGGATTGTCACAGGGCAAAAGTTACGCTGTCCATGGATAGTATGCCCTCATTATTCCAAGGAATTTCTTCAGAAATAATAAGAACCATCTCTTTAAAAACTTAGCGGATATATTCTACGGATACTCTATGGAGGTTTTGTTCGGATATTCTGCAGAATTGTTCTGAAATCATAATCTTCAGAATTTCTCGCTACTACAATAAATAAAAAGCATTTTAAATATATTATTGTTAACAAAATAAAATTTATTTATATTTATAAGAAAGTCATTCAAACAAAACAAAAAACAATTCAATTATACAAGGAAAGAGAAAAAAATCAAATTTATTCAGCGCTGGGTGGTTTTCCTTCAGTTTCTCTGTGAACGAAAAAGTTATTAGTCTTAAAAGTGTTCAACAAAACCTAAAAGAAAAGAAAAACAATTTCGCTCGTCCAACACAAAACTAAGGCAAGGCATCTTACCTGCACCTGGAGTATGCGACAGGTGCAAGGGTCCCTCGATGACCTGAAAAGAAAAATGAAATTAATTAAGAATTTTAAACAAATATAAACAATTAAATTAAAATTAATACGACACTGAATTAAAAGAACAAATGTAACAATAAAAAAAACTCAAGAACTGAGCATCCACGAGTTTTTAATTGCACATAACCACAACCAAACAAATAAGTAGAAGGCAGTAAAATTGCAATCAATTCACCTGCCACACGATAAGAAGTACATAGAACTTATCAATTAGACAACTAGTAAGACGTATAGTGAAGATCGGTGGAGATTTCAGGTGAGAAAACACCCAAACAAGCTCACATGCACAGGTGGCCACCAATCTCAAAACCAACATTAGAAAAACAAAATAAACTAAAAGAAGCTCAACAAATAGTATACAATACCTGCGTAATATGATCTCCAGAGATGAAATATCCACAAAACACTACACAAAACACGATTAAATTTTTTAAAATTAACAAAACACATCGCGCGCGTTTGACGTTTTCGAGAGTTAAAAACACGGCGAAGCTTCATGTTCTCATGACGTTTGACATGTTAACTAAGGGTAGAATCACTACGCGATTTTAATGGCCGCGCTCGTTTCGCGATGTTTTTCGAGTGATTCGCGTAATTCGCGATTTTTATAATTACCATTCACACTAACGAGTGCGAAAGAGAAGTACCGTGTGGAGCAAGACAAAACAGCAAAAGTCACGAGAGGAATTATTTGGAATGAACTAAAAAATGGCGCGTCGTAAAAACAATTGGAAATCAAGAAAATTAATATTAAATCCTTATGGTAAATATGCAAAAAATGTAAAATTCATTTTGGCATATACCAATAATAATTAAAAATCTTAATTTATTCACAAAAGGGCAATATTTTGATAATTTCACATTATGGATAGTGAAATTGAAACAAATGTGTCTATTAAAGGCGTGCCTTTCCTCCATTCGATCTCTTTTTCTTTCGATTTGTCATAAAGTTAGCACATGCCAATAGTGCCATAGTTTACTTTACATGCAAGTGTTTTTTGGGTATCAATTGTTCTTCGGTTTTTGGACTTAGAATTTTTCATTAAATTGTTCATCGGTTCCACTTACGAAATTTGAGAGAAAAAATCTGGCACCAAATTTCGTGCCATTTTATTTTGTGGGAATTTGTACGGATCAGCAAAAGGCTTCAACAAGTTAATATTTCATAAGGAATTTATTTTGTTAATATTTATCAAGAACGTAATTATTTTATTCATTTTTCTAAACAATTTGAGGTTAAGGGACAATCGTAATAGCATGCCAAATTAACCAAAACAAATTGATTGTTAACACTAATAAAGGTCATTCTATCATTTCAGCATTTTATTATATAAATACATTAAATTGTAATTTTTATTGTGGTAACATCTTGCGAAAAATATGCCTATATGGTATCTTTGGCAAAACAAGTTTAAACAGTAAAAATTTAGTTAAAATAAATTATTTAGATTAATATTAAGTAATTGTAGTTAAGAGTGAGTTTTCCTGAAATATTTAAATAGATAAAGAATGAATTAAAAAAATCACGCGTGTGTCAATAATTGATAATATATTTGA
Organism: Dioctria linearis; assembly: GCA_963930735.1. Taxonomy (NCBI): domain Eukaryota; kingdom Metazoa; phylum Arthropoda; class Insecta; order Diptera; family Asilidae; genus Dioctria; species Dioctria linearis. Next base: position 140,640,639 of record OZ005744.1, read on the forward strand.
GTAATTTCTTTGTTGTATTTATTGAAGAAAATAGAACTTGAGTTGTGCTAAATTTAATTTTAATCGCTACACTACCCACCACCATTTTGAATTTCAGAACACTACAAATGTCAGTTTGTAAACGCAGTCAATTATCAATTATTGGAATTGATTAAAATTGTGATATATAAACATAGGTCACATTATGTCAATTACAGAAATTGGCATATAGTGCCTTACAAGACTTTTTTTCATTAATTCAAAACAAAAGTAATAAAATAAATAAATTTGTATTTTACTTTATTATTCCTCTGTTCACTTCTTTCCTTACGGAGTGTTCTGGCCACACGGGTTTTCCTGATATTTCCACGATGTTTTTCCTTAAAATAAATGCTGCCGTTGGTTTTCATTGTCATAAATCTTAAAACAAACAATTAGTATTATTAGTAGCAACTACAACTAGACCAAAAGAGCAACATTGTCACCAAAACCAATTGTTCTCAATGTAACGAAGCAATAATAAAAGCTGTCAAAATAACTCCATCCGTCATAGTGTGAAAAAAAACGGCTGCTCCCGTGGTTATTATAATGGCTGGGAGCATACCAGTGAATAAGGTTCATTTCAGTTTCTTCAATTTGATTACATCTTAGATATCTTTTGGCACGTCGTATTACAACGGAAGCAAATGTATTCAATCGTTCACCGATACTTTGAAACATAACAAGACCAATTTATGATTCCTGAAAAACAAAAGGCCACCACAAAGTATCTAGTTATAAAAAAAGGCAAAAACTTAAAGAAATACTTATCTAAACATCTCGCCCCAATCGTGAACAACAGCTTAGAATACAAAAAATCCACTTCAATTCTACCCACAGCTGACATATGCACATTTCCACCTGAAAATTAAAATGAAAAAAAAAAACATATTAATAACATATTAATAATCTTTAAACATCATAAAACTTACCATTTCCATCCATCCAATTATTTTTATTTCGTATTGATGGCAAATGACATTAAATCGCGTCAGGTGGTTTTCGCCGCAGTCAGAGTTCAGTGAGTGAAATGCAACTTTTAGATCAATAATTGTCTCAAGACCTGACGTGATAGGTGGTTTTCGCCGCAGTCAGAGTTCAGTGAGTGAAATGCAAATTTTAGATCAATAATTGGCTCAATATGACGTCAATTCGGGACGCCGTAGTCAAAATTCAATCGATTACAACTTTGAGATCAAGCATTGACAGGGCAACCCATCATGGACCCGACACGTAGTGGTTCACGGTGGCTATAAAAGGGCGACGAGCCACAGCAGAATCACCATTCCCAATTCAGAATTTAATCTGAACATATCAGATTTTACTCTGATTTTTCCTAACTATCCAAAACCCGATTTTCCTTCCATTTAGGTATTAATTTACTCCTACTGTAGAAATTTAATTCTGCAAATTTCCATCCCACATCTAAGTTGGAATTTACTCCTACTGCAGTAATTTAATTCTGCTATTTTCCATCTCACATCTAATTAGGAATTTACTCCTACTGCAGAAATTTACTTCTGCTTACCTTTATCCCACATCTAAGCAGGAATTTACTCCTGTTGCAGAAATTTACTTCTGCTTCAGTTCCACCCGACATCTAAGCAGGAATTTACTCCTGCTGCAGAAACATACTTCTGCTTCATTCTATCCTTTATTTAAGCAGGACCTTACTCCTGGTGCAAAAACATACTTCTAAATAATTATTTATTCATATTACGTGCAGCACAGAAACTTCTATTTTATTTTTGAATTACTTCATGAAGTTAATTGTGGATATTCTTCCCTTTTTCAGCAGTAAAAGGAGCAAACCTCTGTGGCAGCATTTTTTGTTGCCAAATTTGATCCCAATACGAAACTCACTTCACTCACAAGAAGGCAACACTAAATGCATGTGATTTCACGACACTATTCAGTTCCATAGCAAAACCAAACACTTTTTCCTACAAACAAAAAACATTGGAATTTCATTGGATAATGCCTGGATATAGTGTAGAGTCATTCTGAAGAATATCCGTAGCATGTCGACATTTTTCAATTCCACAGTTAAGTCACACTTTTTCCTAAAAATAAAAAGGAAAGAGTTGATAAAATAAAAAGAGCGGTAAATTTACCAACAATTTTGTCCGGTAGTTGCCGGCTGTTATTCCAATTCAGGTGATTTCTTTGGACAAAGTGAGGACTTCAATTTCTATATATCACACTTTCTGCATATGTATTCATATACGGAATTGCTCAGAAAAATAATGGGCAAATCAAAGAACAGTTTTAAATATTGTTCAAAATTGTCCACTGCTTTTCCAGTTCTTATATATATCTTCTTATATATAAAATTTCTATAGAAATTCGCTAGATTTTCCTAGGAATAATAAAATGGAACAGGTTAAAACTTCGGAATAAGTAAAGACATCTGTGTTGGAAGTTTTTTGATAAATATTGGAACTCCGTCCAATATTTTGCTAATATAGTTTGGAAAATGTGAGGACATCGGATTTGAGGTTACTAGGGGTTTGGGAGATACAGGGTGATTAAGAAATTATATTAGGTTTTCACAAAACACCCTGTATCTTAAAAAGTAGAGCGTATATGGTCACCGAATGTAAAACTTTATGGCCTTTCCAACGACTACCTGACCATCCCCGTACTCTTCTCCTCTCAGGAGTTATTGTCAAACCGAAAAATTTCGAATTTTCTTCCTTTTTTTTAGTTTGACCTCTATTTTTTTTTTAAAAAAGCTAATGCTAACATAACTTTTTTTTATAAAAGCTTTAAACTGTAGACTCTTCTCTTTAATTTGACCTATTACACCTTATGTCCTAACTGTAGCCGTTAAACAGTCATCAACTCATAGCCTATTCAGGTAATACCACAATTAGACGACATTTTTTTTAAATTACATTTTTCAGTCATTAAGGGAACAAATTATCTTTGAGAATAGGTTTGAGAATACATCTGAGAATAGGTTAAAAGCTAATAACTCCTTAACGGGTGCGCACATTGCGCATAGCATGTAATAGGTCAAATTAAAGAGAAAAGTGTATATTTTGCAGTTTTCATAAAAAGAAGTTATGTTAACTATCTTTTTTCCAAAACCAAATAGAGGTCAAAATAAGAAAAAGTTAAGAAAATCCGAACTTTTTAGTTTAGACCGCAATAATTCCTGAGTGGGGAGAAGTATGGGGAATGTCGTTAGAAAGGCCATGAAGCTCTATATCGAATGAGCTATTGATAGCGATCTGACACCCTGTACTTTGTGAAATAGATGATGTTTTGTGAAATCTAACATAATTTCTTAATCAATCTGTATCTCACAAACGGTTGATGTGGACCCCCTTGCCATTGACTTTTTTGTTCATCTAGGTGAGTACTAGCACTTCCGCTCTATGGTCCACCATGGAGGAAGACGAAACACCCTGTATATTGATGTATCCGAAAAAAGAGCCTGAAAACACATTCCACTCATTTGGTATATACTTACGCACATACAGCTTCTTCTTCTTTTCTTTTTCGTATGTACACTGTACATACATTACCTAAATCTTTAAATTTAATTGCATGTACATACATACAATTATTCTCGCCCGCTTAAAATTAATATTTCAAAACGGGCGCAAAACTGCATATCAGATTTCATTCTTTACTTAATGCATATACCTTGCATTAAAAATGTTCTGCACTTTCTCACGAACGATTTTTCACGTTGTCGTGAGAAAGTAACAAAAAAAATAAAAATATTTTTGAAGCTTTAATGCGTACTTGGGTGGAATATCGCCAATCCTAAAGGAGTTTGTTTTTAATGCGCCTGACCGTGTACCCCTAAGGGAATTATTTTGTAAATTTAAGATATTCAGAAAATTCTAAGGCTGCGAATATTCTATTGTATAAAATTAAAAGATCGTGATACATATAATTTTTGTTGTTTCTCTAACTATAAAAACCCAGTGCAGGCGGGTTGGCAAAAGGCTATCAGACAGATTGTATTTATAGACTATAGTAAAGCCTTCGACAAGTTATATTACTCCGTGATACTCATAAAATTGGAAAAGTATGGGTTTCAACCAACATTTCTAAAATGAAATTATTTAGATAACAGTACATACCAAATCTTATTCCGCTATTCCAACTCTAGAGTCTTGAAGGCTTCGTCTGGCGTACCTCAAGGGAGTCACTTGGGGCCGTTATTCTGTCTACTGACGACATTGTCTGTGTGTACAGGATGACCTTCAAACATTTTACAATTGGTGCAAGAGCAATAATTTCGTATTTAATATCAACAAATGTGAAGTTATGACTTACCATAGGAATCAGACAGCAATCATTTATGATTATGAGTTCGGATTCCTCGATTCACCGTGTGGGCTGTGTCTGTGACTTGGGTGTCAAATGTGACCACAAATTGAATTTTATCTCGCATATAAACTAAACTAAACTATAAACTATATGGTATCAAAGAGTATTTCAATGCTGGGTTTTATAAAACGTTGGTCCAGAGAGTTTTCGAATCCTACAACAACATTGCGTTTGTACACTTGCTTTGTGAGACCACTTCTTGAATACGCTAGCCAGGTTTGGTCTCCATTTTACGGTACACTAATCGACCGTATCGAGTCTGTTCAGAGAAACATTTTACGACTTGCTCTCAGGTATCTACTATGGAATAATTATTTGATTCTTCCACCCTATGAGCATCGCTTGAAGCTTTTAAAAATGCACTCGCTTGAGAAACATCGCATGGTATCCGATGTAGCTTTTGTGCATCAACTCTTAGACAGGAGTATTGAATCTCCGTTATTACTTAACAAAATCTCTTTCTTCTCTTACACGCAATTTGAGAAGGCTACCTCTGTTGCATGCGAACTCCTCAAGGTCTGACTTTAGCGTGTATGAATCTGTCAATAGGATGTGTATTACTATTAATAATATAGCAGAGCATTTTGTTGTTGAAGTTTCTAAGCATGTTTTAAAAAACGTCTATATAATATTGAATCTTTTTTGTTTAATGTTTTTGTGCATTGCATGTAATTCCATCCGGTGCTTGGTTTATGTTTAGTTTAACATACTAATACTGTCAGCAACTAAGTGATAAAACGCATGTATTCTTAACCGTTTACTTATTTAACGAGTCCATGCAGCGAGTCTGTGTTAAGCTGGTTCTGAGTAATTTAACAAAAAAAAACTTCGACCAGTAACAACGTCAAACATGGGTCTGCATTTGCTCCTCCCGCGACACGAAAGGCAGATCTTGAGCTTTCTCTGTGGTTCGTTATAAGCAGTTGTTGATCACTGTAGATGTGACAGGTTACAGGACACTTCGGTTCACGAGAAATGATTTCCAGATCTAAACTGAGCCAGATCAGCTACTATAATTTTTAATCTTGATTTCACTTACTCCTTTCTCCTTTGACTCTCTTGAAGGGTCCACCACATGTATGGTCAATACTCTGATGAAACATATAGTCTGATCTGTTGGAGAATAATTCCTGCACATATTATTCGCGCTGTAGACCGCGCACATCCTTTTATCTTAAAAATTACTTTCGGCCATACAGTAAAGCTCCGTGGTGCTTTGAGGCGACGTACATCAGCACCTCCACCACACTCCTTATGTCCTCTAATCCTTTCCCTATCTCTTTTCTGACATACTGCGCTTTGCTTCATAGGGTATCCCCTGAACTTGGCTTAATAATATAATAAAAAAAAGCGGCCAAGAATACGACAAACAATTTCTTCAAAATATTTTCATTCAAAAATATTTGCCCTAGAGCCTTTTTATTTTTCCTTCGCTGTAAACTATGAAAAAGAAGCAATTATAAAATCACCTTCCTCTAAACAAAATAATCAAAAACATAGCAATCGAACAACATGCAACAAAATGTATTGCATTCGAACTCGTCAGGAATTTACCTATGACGTCACACATCTCTGTTCCTCATTCGGCACTTATAGTGTAAGTAGCTAGCTACACTCAATCAGAAATGGTTCTAGGCATAAGGGATGCAATTGAAAAAGTGCATGTATTAGGTCAAAACCTTCGAGAAGTATTCGAGGGTTTTGATTAGGTTGTCGCCATCATGCCATAATCACGAATTTTAGTTATTTTGATCTGCCGTACTCATACCTAACTCAGGAAAATCAAATCTATACACTGTTAATCTGTAAAAATCTTATCTATATCACTTTAACAATGTATAAGATATTCCCGGTTTTTGTTTTCAAGAATGAGCTCAAATACTGGAAAAACGTTTAATCCTAAAATTGCTACACCTCTAAGATTAATTTCTCAGTTTCATGAAGGCATCGAATAATACACTATATAAACGTATTTCGAATTTTCTATTTTTGTATCTTGCAAATTTTATTTACCGGGCTCAAATACCGATATTACAGTTAAAACAGTCTTGAGTATCCCTCCATATTTCTCAGACTATCATTGCCTTGTTTTCGAGAAAACGGAAAATTTCAAATTTATTTTCAGCTTTGATTTAAACAGAGTGTATAAAATTCAAGTAGGTACATTGCGACCTGACCATTTTTATTTTATTTTAAAGGCAGGCGGACAGGAGACCCTATCCCAAGCACGGAGGCCATAGCGGCCCATTGTGCTGTCGTGCTAGAAGGCCATTCACCAAAAGCTTCTTGTCCTCTTAATGAAGCGCATCAGGTCTTGGTGAGGCAGTATTTTCACCTCATCCACAGATGGAAGGGCAGACCCTCGAGTATCCAGCCTGCACCGGGCGAAGGCCGGGCACGCAAACAAAAAGTGTTCGGGTGTCTCTGGTTCTCCCTCCAGGCAGGACAGACACTCAGGGCTGTCAATAACTCCCATCCTTGTTAGATGAGCGTGAAGTGAGCTGTGACCGGTGATGCTGCCAACCACAGTTCTACATTGTTTCCTTCCGAGCCCCATGAGAAAATCGGAGATATTCCCATTGGGCCCATAAAGAAACAGTTTTGTACACCTGCAACTACTCAGATTCGCCCATCTCTGCTGATGCTTTCTATGAACATCCGGTTTGATGAGAGACCCGATACTCGAGGTGGCAACGCCTACAGCGGATTCTGGTCCCAGAAACGGAGAATCAGAGCCAGCCCTAAATAAAAGGTCAGCCCGTTCATTCGCCATGATCACCATGTGACCAGAAACACATAGAAGGGACACCTTCTTGTGGATACACAACTTATCCACAGACGACCTGCACTCCCCCAGTAACTTAGATGTTATCCGAGGGCTACACAGAGCCATCAAGTCTGCCTGACTATCCGAAAGGATAGCCTTGTCCTTCCCGTTGATTTTCATATCAAGGGCTAACTTTGCTGCCATCGATATGGCGAAGACATCAGCCTGGAAGACAGTGGTGTGTCTAAAAAGTAAGTACTCCATCCCAATATCAGGCTCAGGAAGTAGATATCCACCCCAGCTCCTTCATTAGTGAGAGATCCATCGGTGAAAATTTTTAGAGCGGACCGGGGAAGGCTCGATGAGACACTTCCCTCAGTTCACGATACCCTTACAGGAAAGCTCACAGAGAAACGATGCCTAAAACGAAGCTCAGGTTCCATCGCGTCACGTGGCATACTAGCCAGAGGGTTTTCCATGACCAGCCTATACGCCAGACAGCAATAAGAAGACCCAGTCCAGCCGTCCTACCATCCCTATGAGCGCAATCTGCACACATCCCTTTTGGTATCTGCCTGAATGACAAGATCCAGGGGTGGCAGATTAAGCAGGACCTCAAGAGCAGCAGTAGCCGTAGATCGCATGTAGCACGTAGTTCTCAAGCAGGCAAGCCTTTGCAGGCCCGCCAGTTTCCGGACCCATGTGCAGTCAAAGGTTCTCCTGCATTGAGGGAAGACCCTCGTAGCCGCATTAGCTTTTTCCTCTACGTGCAATCCCCGTGTCAGCTTCGAGTCGAGGAAGACTCCAAGATGTTTAATGTGAGGAGAGGCTTGTATAATGTATCCAAAAATCTTTGGAAGAACAAAGTACCCAAGCTTACGTCTTCTGGAGAAGAAGAGCACGAAGCTGGTTGGGTTTACTGTCATATCATGATGGGTGCATCAGTCCTCAACAATATTGAGGTCTCGTTACATGAAGGCACAGGCAGCAGTCATGCTGGGCCTGGAAATGAGCAGGGGGATGTCATCCGCATACGCTTCACTTGAGAAGCCCACGTTTTTCATCACCGTGATGAGTGAGTCAACCAACATACACCAGAGTACTGGAGAACCACCTTGCGCGCAACCTCTCTCCACCAGCACAGTGATAGAGGTTCACCCGCCCACTTTCACAGCTAAGTGTCGTCGTCTTAGCATTTGGTGTATCTGCGACTCCGGTAAGCGTGCTGTGAGGTGCTTAAGGGAGAAGTCTTTAGGGCTACTCCTTTGATATATTCATCCACAAGCATCTCCAGGTATTTCAAAAGGAATGAGGAGAGGCTTATGGTTCGAAAACTCTCCTTACCAGGCTTCGGAACGAAGGCAACTCTCACCTTCCTCCACACCTCAGGGACATATCCAAAAGCGATACATGCCCTGAAAATGGAATCTATGTATGGAGGCAGCACAACGCTCTCTGCCTTTAGAACCGGGGCTTTAAAAGCCGAGAAGGTTGAAATTGACCATTTCACCTTCTCGACATCAACTACCTTGGTAGCAGTGGACTTCGTCTGGCGTAGCGTGCCTGGTGTGAGGAAATCGAAGGAATTCTTCACCCCCTTTACTCTACACATGCACAATCTAATATTTTGTTTCGTTGCAAAATAAGAAATGCTACAATTCAGATTAAGTCTTAGAATATTGGCATCCATAACTATAATCACAACAATGTGTAACTGCAACTCATGCCCAAACTTTTAAGATCTAATCTGAGTTGTAGCATTTCTTATGTGGCAAAGAAATTTTTCTGTGTATATCACTGATAAAGAAAAAATTATTTTTAACTTTTTAGTGCAATCTATTTACGAAAGTTATTTATTCTAAAAGTTTTCTTAATATATTTACTTAATTTATTTTTTCGGTAGGGGAATGGAACCCACACTTGTTAGAATCGGTCATAGATGGAGAATAGAAGAACTTTAAAAACTTTGATTTTTAACTATTCTAAATCAAATCACAAATGCAAGAGGAAAAACAACCGCCTCGTCCGTGGTTTGAAACCGGGTCCTTATCCTAAAAATTTGACCGTTTCTAACAAGTGTGGGTTCGATTCCCGTCCGAGAAAAATAAATAAAATTGAATTTACAATTTCATCGTTACTGGTTAATGCCAGCGGAAAGAAAAATGTGGCTTAGTAGGCTAGCTACAAATGAAGAAATACATCAAGGAAAATCATCTATCTCGTTAGCATAGTGGTAAGAGCAGTCGCCTGGCAAGCGGAAGGTCCCGGTTTCAAACCCCGGATAAGGCGGTTGTTTTTTCCTCTTGTATTTATGATTTAATTTAGATCCGTTAAAAGTAAAAGTTCTATTCTCCATATTTATTTAAATATTAAATAACTTGAGATTTGTTTACCAACATTTTGTTCTTTAGAAATATGGTTATCAAAATTTCAAAATTTCAAATTTTTAAATTAACCAAACCTTACTGAAAATGTGTATAAATTCAAAATGAAAGACTTTCAAATGCGAGAGTTATTCTGAGAATTTGTATTCGAGATTTTGCATTCGAGATTTTTAATCCTGAGATTCCGGTTTTCCATAGAATATTTTGTCTTCAGGAATATGCACGTCGAGGATTTTACTATTATGATTTTAGCCTTTCCTGATTATATCGTTAGGATTTTGTTTAACATAATTCTGTTATCCGAGAATTCGCCTTCTAGAATCCTATTCTCCAGGGCTTTATTGTACGGTATTTGGATCTCTGTAGCCGAGATTTTATCTTAGGAGATTTTGGTATGTTAAAGTTTCTGGTTTTGAATTTTATGGTCAGAAATTTTGTAGTCCGATACTTTACCTTACGGGAGATCATACCCTATCAACAGAGAGCTAATAGAGGATAAGTCTGGATATTACAGGAAATGCATTAGTAACAATCATAAAGGTTTAATGGTATCAGAGTAGCGCGTCTATAAATGAATAAATAAATAAATTTAAATTTGAATTAATATCGTCGATTATGGTCATGATGAAAAAATGTCATCATAAGTTTGCAAAGGTACTCGCTCGTACAAACATACATAAATACTCCTAAACCAAACACACAACATAATTTCACCGGATTCATGCGGTGTTGATGCAGTCATCTTTCATCCCGGGTTGATATGAATTTATCATTACGGCGAATTTCACCGGGATATGCCCTGAAATGACCCCATTTTTGCGCCCGGCTAACGTGTAATACATATAGCTGAAGAGGTGGTGCAAGGTTTCTTTTTTTTTTTTACCTGCACTTACCTCATCTTTTCCTGGTCACATACCTTGACTACGATGTAGTATGCAAGTAAGACAACGAGGATGGAAATCGCATGAATAAAATATGTCCCACTGAGATATGATACGACAGAAATTTCGAACATATGAATGTATATAGTTGTCGTTGTGTTTGTCACAGATATAGAGTTTTCTTATATACTTAGCAGACTTTTGACATAGATTCATGAGGGTAAAGGAACAATTAGGGAGGAGACTTTTTAAAGAAGAAAGTTTTAGGAAATGGAAGGCAAACTTTAAGGAGAGTAATTTCTTTGGAAGAAGTAATAAATATTTCAGGAATTTAAGCTTTTGATATGAGAGGAAATAGGAAGGAAGTGATATGCTTTAAGATGCATTGAAAAATATTCCACAGATATAATAGTCAAATCCGTGGAGATCATCATAATTCTCAAATCTGAACTACTATCATCACATTAGGTTAAAATAGACTTGGCGTCTTTTTTTGCGTGAAATTCGAGTCCATAATTCGCATTGCAAAGAAACACATTTGTAATTAATTAAACAAAGCCACGTGATATAGTATTATTTATTCTTTGTAAAAATAAGAGTACCTCTGTACACATCTCAAAAGAAAAATTAATTAATTCAAAAAAAATAGTGTACATATGTATTATATAATTCAAAGAAAAAAACATTAAAAATGTTTTCATTCTGTGTCATCTTCACTTTTTAATATCATGGACACTACTGCTTCTTCTGTTATTATGCTAAATTTCAGTTTTTTTTAATGCATTTTCCGTTGGTATCGCAGGACATATTTAATAAAATCCGTACTCACAAATTGTCTCAAATCTTTACTCAGATCCGTATAAGTATAAGTTTTCCTTTCAAATTTTAACCTTTTTCTATGTTCGGATCATTTTCAACAAAGAAATTGCAAGTCCTCTATCTATAGTAGATATACCTACCTACAGTTAGATTTGGAACTCTGTCATCCTAATCTGTTTCACATTCGATATCCGCGATTATATCTTCAAGTTCATTTGAAGCAGTATCATCGAATCCTTTTCCTCCTATGTACTTGCTGTACCAATTGTTAACTCAGAATATTCGTTCTGTAATAATAATAATGGTTTATTGAATTCAGAACAAAATAATTCCTTATGCTATAGCGATCTAGCAAAAAACCTACGACCGTGGCACCGAGGCCGTCCATCGGCGTTGACAAACAAAAACTTAGAAAAATTAAAAGAAAAAACAATACTAGAAAATATTGGAAAAGAGCAAACAAAAATATTAATAGAAGAAAGTATGTAATACTCAAATTAGTTAACAAACAAAGCAAATGCAAAGTGTTGTGCATACGGTTAATTCCAAACCGAGCAGTTAAATTCATTGATTAGAAAAGATCTATATTTCCACGCTTTAGTAACAAAAAAGAATAAATCATTGAAATTATTTCTGCCATTTAAAGATTCAATTACCTCAAGTTCACTTAACAAACTTTTCCCATAAACTCGAATACGAAACTCGCCAAAATTGGGCACCTACCCAGAAAGTGAATAAGTCCTTCCCCTCGTTCCAGCTGCACAACGAGCATAACCTCCCTCTCTCCTCCATGGGCTGGCATTTAACTCAACCAAGCCTCCTCTAAATCTCAGTATAGTATTTATTTTTTTAACAGAAAAGCCGTCCTTAAGATAACTATTAGAAGAAAAATAGTGTAGTTTGTCATATAGTTCATGCCGAATAGTGGTTCTTGCCTTATCCACAGCCTTACATCTAATCCATGACTCTTCTTTCCGAATAAGATTTAAAAAAATTCCTTTTATTGACGTATACGTTTCTCTTTCAAAATTTAGAATAATGTTGTGTTTCTCGAAGATGTCTTGACAAGCTATAAACCAAAATAATTTGTTTTCTATCACCTTATAAGCTAGCTGGCTAGGATGTCTTTCACTCTTGTATGCATATAGCACCCTGCTTAAGTAGTCAAAGTCGCCCGGAAAGCGGATGGTCCCGGTTTCAAACTCCGGACGAGGCGGTTGTTTTTTCCTCTTGTAATTATGATTTAATTTAGAATCGTTAAAAATAAAAGTTCTTAAAATTCTTCTATTGCCCATCTATGAACAAAACTAAAAATTGTGAGTTCCATTTATGCATTGAAAAAATAAATAAAAGCGAAAGAGTCTTTTTCCGCACCTATCAATTGCATCAAGACTGCAGAAAGGAGAAAGGGTAGTAATACCACAAATTATCGACCAATTGCAATAACTATGATTCTTTCAAAGATTTTTGAATCTATCATTAACTCCAAAATAATGAAGTATCTAGAAATCAATCGCCAATTTGGCTTCCGGACTGGATAGTCATCTGGAGACTTGCCGACTTTTCTTACGGAACGTTGGTACCGTGACCTTCGAAAATCGTTGACCAACATATTTCAAAGGCCCTTGATAGAGTCTCTTTTAGCCAAACTGAAAACACTTGGTCTCTCCCCTCCTTTTTTATTATGGATTGAAGGATTCTACTCTGTTCGCCTATACGGGTTGTGCTAGATGGCTTTCATCAGAGCTTCACCCTGTAAATGCCGCTGTGCCCGAGGGTTCTGTAATCTCTCAATCTCTCTTCCTAATTTTTGTTAATGAAATGCTTTACCTTACTTTCAATCCCACCCATGGTTTTGCCGATGACAATACCCTTACTAAATTGATATTCTTTCAGACTCCAGAGGGAATGCCAGATGTTGGGGTAAAGCGAATCACGTCGAATACAATACTTACATCTAAATCCCAAAGCTGTCCCATAACTTTCAAAGAAGATCATAATTTTTTAATTTCCGTTTCTTTTGATAGAGCACTGATTAACGATACACTGCCTTTATGCATTCTTGTCATTAACATTTCCAGTACGTTAAGCTGGACAACTCATCGTTTCTCTGTTGCTAAAGAAGCTTCCAAATGTTTTTGATTTCTGAAAAGGTGTACTGTTCCTCTGCTAGTCTTACATCAGATCTAGAATTCAATACCATTATCATAACTGGGCCGGGGCTCGTCGTATAGCCTTAGCTTCATTGGATATTGTCCAAAAGGGAGCCTTCGAGTTCATTGGCGATGTGGCAATTACTTGTCATACCAACTCAGTCGAACACCGCCGCTTTGTTCGCTCCATTATCGCTACATGCATGGTCAACGTTCTGATGAAACATCTAGTCTGATCCCTTGTAGAATCATTCCTGCACATAGTACTCGCGCAGCAAACCCCACAGATCCATTTACCATTTAAATTATTTTCGGCTGTACACTAAAATTCTGCGATGCTTTTATATCCTGAACTGTGTATACCATCTTCTGTCTTCCATTCGGCATACAATCTGCAAAAGTTTAAGTGTGACGTTTCCATGAAGTTATAATCGTATAAAAGGTATGTATTGCATCTATTCTGTGACTGCTATTTTAAATAGACGTAATGCATATACGTAGCCCTTGAATTCCTGTATTTTGCAAAGTTACAATTTAAAATAAATTCATGAATTCGAACAAAATATATTTCCTTATTTTTACTAACTAAAGCGCCATTTACAAACCAAAACAAAATAAATAATTTAACACCTCGTTTAACCTTTCGGAGTGGCAAAAGTTGAACAACTCTCTTCTTTGCGAGTGGTAGCCACTCGCTAATCTGTTGGACCCGTATTTTTAAAATGATATATTTAGTGGATTTGATGTTTGCGGGTGGTGGCGAGTTTCTCTGAAGTTTTGACTGTTTCTAGCTTATACCGTTTTTAAACCATAGTTGCCCCCCCTACCCCGTGACAAGTATCCTGGATCCGCCACTGCAAGGGAGTGCAGTTTCTAAGGTCAGCATATAGTTTGGAGTTTGCTGCGGTAATCGTAACATTTTCTTTAAATTAAAGCGAAGGAGCTTTTCTATGGTGTCATACTGTTGGAAACCCCATACCTGAGCCCCATAGCAGAAAACTGATCGTTGCACAGCGTAAAATAATTTAAGCTTATTAGAGTGTTTTATATCATTATTTCGAAGATAATGTTTCCAAGTCAAGTTAATTCCAATTTATGCAGATTCGAGACGACGTTTAAAGTTTACTGTAAGGGATAGCTTACGAGTCAGAATAATTCCCAAATAAGTATATTCTTTGACTACTTCTAATACTATATCTCCATAAGTCCAGTTTTCATGTCTTGCTCTTGCACCTCCTCCACGCTGAAAAACCATAATTTTAGATTTCTCCAAGTTCACAACTAGATTCCATAACTTGCAATACTCTTCAACCTTATCCGTACGAACAACAATGTCATCTCCATACATAAGAGTTTTAATTTCAATTTCGTCAATTACAATTCCGGTTTCCAGAGAATCATTAAGATTGTTTATGAAAAGTGTGAACAAGAAAGTACTCAGAACGCAATCTTGTTTAACGCCAGAATTTGTAGGAAAACCTTCAGAGAGGACATCCCCATTCCAGACTTGAGATTCGGTACACTTATAAAGGCTTTGCACTATGCGTATAATGTTTGTAGACAGTCCAAGTTGAAATAGTTTTAAGAAAATGCAATGTCGATCAATAGTATCAAAGGCTGCCCGAAAATCAAGGAAGAATGCATACACTTTCTTTGTATTTATTAGCTGACACAGCTTGACAACACTAAAAGAAAGAAGATGTTGTCAATCCTGGAGTAACCAGGTGGGAACCAGCCTGGCTTTCCGAAAGAATTTTACGCGATCTTTCCCAAAACAAGGCTCTGTTATATAACAAATTAGTAAAGATTTTGAGAACAGCATCCATAAAGTCCTCTATTGTTAACAACACGATTAATGCCCCGCTTTTTATATATAGGAAAGATTACTGATTTTCAGAATCACTAATATATGCCGGGATAAAATTTACCACTTCTGCAGACTGTACAAGCTGAATTACTGGCCAGTTGCACTTTCTTGAGAACCTCAATATACCCCTGGAAGATAGCGTAACATTAATTCTCAGCACCCTACCTCCACTTGCTCTTCCATGATTAGAAGTCCGGATTGCACCCTCCCAGAAGACCTTAAAGCCACCAAAATATTTAGAAAAGGAGTCAATATGTTCATCTGTTAATTGAGTTTCGTAATGGTAGAAAACGTTAAAGCTTTTAACATAATTGAAGAAACCCAGAAATAAAAGTTTGTTACGTAAACCTGAAATTCTGGAATTTAATACGCTTAAAAATGCTTATGATTTTCTATCTTATTAACACTATTAATTTTCAACTTCCTATCAATATTCAAAATATCACTATTAACTATTATAGAATTATCTACATGCAAAGGTTCCGACAAATTATAATACAGACAGACAGATGTATCCTATGTACCATTGCACTTGTAATTGTCAGGTGATTAACCGCCTCATCACAAAAAAATCTCTTACAAACTTTTCTAACCACATCCTTACTACTAAAAAGACTGGAAATGAGATCAATAGTCAGCTTTCCATTATTCGTGAGGAAATTGCGATCGTGTGCAAACCTTGTTTCGCCCACAATAATTTTATCATCTTTCACATAGATTTTCTTCCCTTCATTAAGTTTGCCGAGCTCATATCTTATCTTGAACAATATTTTGCTTTTGGCCCTTATACTGATTGCGTAGTCCTTTTGAATAGAAATATTTGTCCCACTTAATTTTTTAGCTTTTACCAAGATACTGTAAGTAGTCACCGTGGAGTTAAATTCAGCAAGTAGAAACGGCCTAGCCGAGCTTAAGGCTCCAACCAATCGTGCAGATACTATTTGAATGGGTTGCTCCACATTTAGCATCTGGGTACAAAGTGTTTTGACGGTCTCAGCTGGTTGCTTGGTATTTTCAGTTTGCAATCCCTTGAACACGAAATTCTTCCGCCTGGCATTCAACTCCAATGAATCAATTCGCTGTTGAAGTTCAGTTTCACGAGCTGTAAGAGCTGAGACAACCTTTATTATTTCTTTCATTCTGCAAGGCATCAAAATCAGTTTTAGTTGCCAAATTAGCCAGCTGAGTGTGCATTACATGCGTGAAGGCAGTCATCAGTTCCCCCATGGAGTGATCGCCGACCTTGTCTGTGCGATTCATTATGCAATATCGTTTAACAGAGCCAGATGCACGAATTTCTTTCGTTTCTGGAGATCATTGCTGGATTCGTCTCTTGTTGCATCCACTGTAAGTCAGGGGCAAACTGTTGTTTACTTTCATAAAGAGCAGAGGTTAGATTAAGAATGCGTGCAGTTTATGTTAGTGTTATGTACATGTTCTTTTAACACTGAATCATATCTGGTTGTATCCTCTTTCTATATATATCTTTAGTTTGATGCAGATATATATTGCTTTATCCAGACGAAATAAAGTGCAGAAATGTTGTCCAATATAGATTGAGGTTATGGGCGTCTCCGGATAAGATATATGTAGATAGAGCTCAAAAGATAAAATTTGTTAGATCTTTTTTTCATGAAAGCTTCGGCAGAAGCATATACTATTACGGCATCTAAAGATTCAAGTTTACCTGGGAAGAAGTAAGAAATACTAAGCATTGCAGAGAAAAATTGGCGGCAAATATCACTATGACAGTTCTCTAGGTAGCAAATCCGACCGGATATTCCTGTAAATTATCTCACAGTACTGCAAATTTGATCACCCTAATTTTTTACTTGGTGAAAACAGCAAACTTTTAGTAACTGACGACCACTGAGGAAGGTACAATTTGATAAATAAATGTATTAATTTTTAATAAAAACTTTGCTCTGTAAACGACAAGCACGTGCATGTCCAAAGTCAGTATTGCCAACACTATGTCAATAATATCATATTCACTTAAAACCATATGTGGCTAGATAGATTTCCAGAAGCCACTTGAGGCAGACTTTTCGATTTCTGTTGATTATTTTCAATCAATCTAGAATAAAGTATTTTGCAAGACTAGGATAATGCTAAGGGTACATTGTGCATAACGCGTAGATGATCGCTAGGATAATGCTAAGGGTACTTGCAGCCCAAGGAATGAGTAATGACTACTAGCTTTTTTTCATTACCACGATGAAGCGCTCTTAAAGGTCAGGGAGCAGAACCCCTCTCGGTGATATCTACGGGCTGGTGCTGTGCCTACCCTAAGCCTATTGTCAGAGACTAGTTCATCCAAAACCTTTTTGAAACCATGTTTTATATAATATACCTCGAAAGTCGAAATGATGTCCTTGGTATTTTAATGGGAAATCATGTTAGGATATATAAATTTTCCGTGGGAAATCCCGTCCAGTCCCAATTAACAACTTAGGACATCCCTGAGAGTGACGAAAGTCTAGGGTTCGGATATCCATAGTAGATCCCGTGCCCTTCTAGCAGGATTTCCTGTGGCTGTACTTAGGCAAAGTTAACGCATTGAATAATGTGCAATTCCCGCTGGGCGTTATACCTTGACCGTCTTACGGATCTCCTTGTTTATTTTCACGATGTGAGGAGAAATGTCTCACGATATTGTTTGAGATTTTCTGGGATTGTAGAATTTTCTTTGATATGTAGACATTTTTACAAAACAAAAAAAAATGGGTGGAAAGTAGGTATATACCCGAGGTCAGGGCCGCGTTAACTATAAGGCGCATTAGGCGCAAGCCGGGGCCTCACTCTCAATGGGGCCACATTTTAAAACTCACACCTCACAAACAACAATATAAAAAATTGGTGTCGTTGTTGTTGGAAAACAAAATACTTTAAAATGCTAAGATCATAACATAAAAACTAGAGGCCGGTTGAAAAATGTTGGCTCCATTTGAAATACTTATATCTGTGTCTTAGAAAGTAGAGTCGAAGCCAAGAGAGAGTTATATGCCTATGCAGAGCTTCATAACTTTCAAACAGCGATTGTTCAACCAGTGCGGTACTCTTTTCCTCTCAGGAGTTCTGGTGGTGTGAAGTAAGAATTTCGGATATCGTACCAATTTTTTTTACTAAAAGTTCGTTAACATAACTTTTTTTATAAAAACTGTAAACTGTGTACTCTCATCTTTAATTTGACCTTGGCATCCTATCTGTAGCCGTTAAAGAGTTATTAGATCATAACCTATTCAGGTCCGAAATTAGACGACTTTTTTTAAATTAAGATTTTTAACCACTAAGGGATCAGAACTTATCTTTGAAAATAGGTTTGAGATTAGCTTTGAGAATTAGTTATGAGCTAATAACAAATAAACAATAAGGTGTAATAGGTTGAATTAAAGAGGAGAGTGTACGGTTTACAGTTATTAAAAAAAAATTAACCACCTTTCTGTAAAAAAAAAAAGCAAATTTCAAAGTAAATAAAATGGTACGAAAATCCGAAATTTTTAATTTATAGCACCAGAACTCCTGAGAGGAACTGTCATTGGAAAGGCCAGGAAGCCACGAGTTCTAGACTGCGACCGTACATAATATCTTAATCACCCTGTATTTCCCAAACGGTTGATGTAGGCCCCCCCTTGCCATAAAAAGTTTTGTTCATCTAGGTGAGTACTATCACCTCCTGCTCCTAGTGGGAAACAAAAAAAGTAATGCAATGTTTTTTGTAGGTAATTTTCTAAGCTAGTAAGTTAACTACTATTTTTTCGATAAGGCAACGTTAACTGGATTTGCGCGAAAACCAATTTTTTGTGACCGTTGACCCCGCGTAACATTTTTAGCGGCACATGTATCGATGGGCACTTTTGGTATACTATTGTTTAGAACCATTAAAGGAATGTTCATGCAAAAATCCTGCTTTCTAGGAATTTTTCCGAAATTCAACCAATTTTTTGTCTTTATCGTTGATATTTGTTGGAACAAAATAGTCTGTGAAAGACTGGGGAACAAATCGTTTTGCTAAAAGATTATGTAATAGAAATTCAGAGGAAAATTCACACTTATTTTTAACAATGACAGTATAAATAAGGCCCTTGACGTTCATTCACTTCATCACCTTCAATCTTCCACTTTTCCTTCCCATCCTCTAATAGAAGAAATTAAAGAAAGAAATTAAGGAACATCTAAACTTACCTGAAATTTAATGTAGTGCGATAAAAGAGAAACTACTAGCTGGTATATATGGAATACAAAGTTGTCTTGCTTCCATTGATAATATTAGGACTATTTAAGGTATGTTCCTGGTTCAGTTCCATTTTACATTTAATAAAACTGTTTTGAAGTTTTTAGCTGTTAAACAGTTATGAGATCATAACCTATTCAGATCATACCGAATTTAGACGAATTTTTTTTTAAATGAAAGGAACAAATTAACTTTGAGAATGTGTGTTTTGTGAAAATCAAGCATATTTTCTTAATCACACTGTAACTCCGAAACGGCTGATATGCCGCCCCCCTGCCATGGACCAGCATGGAGGAAACGCCCTGTATAAAAGATCTTGAATTTTTACAATGGTAATTTGTTCATTTTAGTACATGTACCCATTTTTTCATCTCCGCATTGGAGATTAAAAAAAAATGTGGAAAAAACTCTTTATGCAAACGAAAAATCTTTGAAAAAAGAAATTACATTGCAAAAAAGGACGTATCATATAAGCAGGAACCGTATAATCGTCAGTATGGCTTGGTTCGCCTCGCATAATTCACACTTAAAAATTATTTTAAGTCTATATATGAGATCAGCTTGGCTGTTTGCTTTGGCGTATATGGTAGGCAGGAACCAAGCCGTACTAACGATTATACGGATCCTGCTTATATGAAACGCCCTCTTTTTGCAATGAAATTTCTTTTTTCAAAGATTTTTCGTTTGCATACAGAGTTTTTTCCACTCAATTCTCGAGCTGCAAACTTATAAGCAAACTGAGTCAATTTCAGATTGACTTATTTCGCTATGAATTGTCATAGCAATACTCTCTAAAAAGAAAATGTTGGTTAAACTAGTTTTTTAAATTGAAGATGCATATAAGGCTTCCGTATTTATTTTTATATTAAGAGAATATATCGTCTTAGGTATTTAAGATTTACATACTGCTACTTTTATGAATTGATATAAACTTATTGACAATTAAAACCTTTATCATATTTAAATAAAATTCTTAAATATTGCTTATTTTTGGAGCGTTCTGTATTTTTTTGAGGTGATACTCACAGTAAAATTTTAATTGAGGCTGAATTTCATCACTTATAAGCCTAAAAATTGTTATTCTAAGATGTAAAAACATTAAGTAAAAAAATATAGAAATTCTATGTCAAGATAAGTTCCGTAAATGTTTGTAACGAAAATAAGTTTTCCTTAATATTTCAATCACTAAAAGAAATTAATCTGAGAATTCCAAGAGATGTGGAAGCATTACCATCATCCTTATAAACAAACTTTATAAAGCTAACCGAAACATTACTGCAACTACTACTTTGACCAAAATAGACTAATCGAGACCAAACTGAGTTATATAAGGTAACCAGGATATTTTTAATACTCATTTTAAACAAGTTTCATAAAACCATTATTCATAAAACGTTACTTAAATCAAGTCACGGCAAACTTAATATAAGCCTCCATTTAAGCTCTATGAGGGGTTTATAGCAACGAAGTTTCAAGTACTAGTCTGTACAACCTATCTTATATAATTTGGAAGAGGAAACATTACGGTTATTTCCAACTTCACGCTTAATCTTCCTAAAATATAAAAAAAGCAAAACACAAAGTATCACTAAAACCAAAAGTATATAAAAACAACTGTATAATACGCATCTACTCAAACTATCCTCTTCCATAGCATCTTGTACATCAGTTCTCACTTAGAAAGAACTAAGCTGATTTACTCCCAACAAATTTGTGCAATACCTATCACTCTAACTCCACGCTGAATAAATAATGACAGAAGATGCCACCATTTAATCATATAATAATAAACAAAAATTCATTAATAAATAACCACAAACTTAACAATGAATACTTACCTCCGTATATTTACAAGTTTATGATGGCAGCAAGTGACACTACGTCAACCAGCTGTCCATATACGAAAGAATGAAGTCAGCGTAGCCAGGGCAACATGTCATGGGACCGGCATAATTGGATATAACGGCTATATAAAGCCGACGAAATTTAGTAAATGGCACAGAACAACACACACAAGCACAGACAAGAACACAGCTTGCCGTCGCGCAACAAGCTGTTAATAATTTTTCGACATCCGTAACCTAAAGTTAATAATTATTCGAACAATTATAGTGTAAAGTGAATCAAAGACAAATGTGAAACCTAGGCCAAAATTAAAGCCTGTTCGAAAATTTTATCAAATATCCCGGGATATCGGTTCGATTTATAATTTCGGCATAATTCGTTTTATTTCGTTAATCGCGTGTGAAGAACTCTTGACTTGACTTGACTTGTAGATGGCACAGAAACATTTATTACCTGGGCGAAAGATTTACTTTCTTCACTAGCACAGGAAACCACCACCGTGAATAGGACAGCATCCTGGCGCTGCTCGATCATAGTGCGACTTATCATCGCTGGAACATTCTCGACTTTTGGGATATTTCTCATCATGTAGGAAGAAACGGCAGCCATCATCCCACAACAAGTTAGACAAATTTCTAACATTCCTCTACTTCCCAAACCCATCCAACTTCTCAATTCCATTAAACATTAAATCCCTATACCTCAATATGTCCAAAACAACAAACAAGAATACAGCTTGCCGTCGCGCAACAAGCTGTGATAATCATCGTCATCGCGAAACCTAGAGTTTTTGTGTTATTTGGACAATTAAAGTGTAATGTGTATCAAAGACATAAGTGAAACCTAGGCCAAAATAATAGCCTGTACGTAAATATTTCAAATATCCCGGGATATCGGTTCGGTTTAAAATTTCGTCATAATTCGTTTCGTAAATAGAGTGTGAAGGACTCTGATTGATTGATTACACAGAGCTGATTGGGTTTAATGAATCGTGTGCCCTACCCTTTTATAGAAGATAGTTCTGATCAGATATAATCTGAATTCCCTATCCTTTTTACAGAAGATAATTCAGGTCAGAGATAATCTGAAGGTCCTATTCTTTCTATAGAAGCAAATTGCTACCTTCCTACACCTACACGCAGAGCAATTCTAAATTAGTTCTCTATAGAAGCATATTGCTACCCTCCTGCGTACACGCAGAATAATTCTGAACTTGTTTCTTATAGGAGCATTTTGCTACCCTTCTGCTTACACGAAGTAGCAGTGTCACTTTTACCATAGAAGTTCATTCTGTTGATAATTAATTCTGTTCTTCTTCTTCTTTTTTCATAACGAATAATACAAGGGTGGCGACTGCATTGACCATGCATTGATTTTTTTTAATTGAATTTTACTGAATTTCAAGTTATTGATATTTTACTGAATTATTTCAGTAGTAGTTTTAGGTCGATTCTGAATGCTGATATTAGATTTAATAATCTTTTATTGCAATTATAAATAAATTTTATATTTGAATTATTAAAAATATTGAGTTGTCCTTTACACCGGCTTTCTCCTTCACGTTCGAGACTAGATCTCACAGAGTGCATCTGTACCTTATAACTTTTTAAATCGAATTTTCTCTAAAACCGTTAGTCTTACGAAAAAAAGTAATGCAATGTTTTTTATAGGTAATTTTCTAAGCTAGTAAATTGATAACTACTATTTTTCCGATAAGGCAACGTTAACTGGATTTGCGCGAAAACCTGTTTTTTGTGACCGTTGACCCCGCGTAACATTTTTAGCGGCACACGTATCGATGGGGACTTTTGGTATATTGTTTAGAACCATTAAAGGAATGTTCATGCAAAAATCCTGCTTTCTAGGAATTTTTCCGAAATTCAACCAATTATTTGTCTTTATTCCCTGAACTAATATGAATCAAATGAATTAGAAGTTAGTAGTTTGCTTTATCGTTGATATTTGTTGGAACAAAACAGTCTGTGAAAGACTGGGGAATTACAACGAATCGTTTTGCTAAAAGATTATGTAATAGAAATTCAAAGGAAAATTCACACTTATTTTTAGCAATGACAGTATAAATAAGGCCCTTGACATTTATTCACTTCATCACCTTCAATCTTACACTTTTCCTTCCCAAACTATAATAAAAGAAATTAAAGATAGAAATTAAGGAATATCTAAACTTACCTGAAATTTAATGTAGTGCGATAAAAGAGAAACTACTAGCTGGTATATATGGAATACAAAGCTATCTTGCTTCCATTGGTAATATTAGGACTATTTAAGGTATGTTCCTGGTTCAGTTCCATTTTACGTTTAATGTAGAGAATTAAGCAAAAAGCAAAGCATTTGAAATCGACAATTTACTCGAGCGTTTTGCTTATATTCCACCAGATTCACGCTCAGGCCAGAGCAAAGTCACAATCATCTCAAAGAACAAAAAGAAATCTAACAAAAAAATAACAGCGCCTTATCATTTTTATAGGCTCATCCGGTATATTGTACATGAGAATTTTTCCAGTCACATTTAGCAGCATTTATTAAAATATTGAACAGGAGTGGTAAAAAAATTTAAACACAACAAATCGAGATTTTTTTTTAAATGTAATTTTAGTGCGAAGTGTTTAAAGACTAAGGTAAGAAGGGTGCTGTTTTATTGCAAGCCTTTTTGCAATAATTCGGGAATTCGAATAAAACGCTCGACAACTTTCGAGATACAATTTATTTCCCTATTCCAGTACAATTCGTTCTCGTGACAGTCAGTGAGAAGACAGAAGAAAGACTATATCTAAAAATGGCGGTATGGTTGCCTATCAGCTACAACATCGACAACTGTGAAAAATAAAAAAATAAAAATCCTGTTCTGACAACAATCAAATAAAAAACATGATGCAACTTCGGCTTACAGTCAGGTCTACAATTATTTGAACTATTGTCCCTACAGTCTACTCTAGTACTGTTGACTCTATACAAACAATATTTTCCTCCAATAATGAAACTAGAAGTTATAAATTTAATTCTAAACTTAACACTCCACCGCCCTTGACAATACGTAGTATTTCAACAGGATGGATCCTCGACGGGCAATGGATATACCTTGTGGATGGATCGACGAATTAAACCAACCTTCGTTCGGACATCTACCACTCGCACGTGATCATCCGGACCGGGGTGAACTCTTTCAATGCGACCAGCGTTGTGGTGGCAAATCTTCGTCAGCAACAAAAACCATCGTGTCCTTTCGAATGTTTGGCGATGCCGACGACCATTTTAAGTGATTTTGAAGATTCGTTATGTATTTCTTCCTCCAGCGCGTCCATAAAGTTTGCTGCAGTACTCGAAGACGTTGCCAACGCCGAAGCAATTCTATTTTTACCTCCCGAGCGTCTGGTTCGACAATACTAGTAAGAGGTTCTCCTACGAGAAAGTGGCCGGGCGTTAAAACGTCGAAGTCTGCTGGATCTGAGGAAAGTGGTGTAAGTGGGCACGAGTTTAGAATCGCCTCTATCTGCGCTACCAAGGTGGTCAGCTCTTCGAACGTTAGAGATGCTTCCGCGAGTGTACGATACAATAAGTGCTTCATGGATTTTACTGCTGTTTCGACTAGTCCATTGAAATGAGGAGTGCGGGGTGGCACATGATGAAAATCGATCCCATCCTGTGCGCACATTCGAATAATGTAATCCTTAATAGGTTGCTTGTTGAAGACTTCGTGCAATTCTGCTAACTGGTTCCGTGCTCCGACGAAATTTGTTGCATTATCGCAGAACAGTTTCCTACATCGGCCTCTTCTAGCGACGAATCTTTTTAAGGCGCCAATAAACCCATCTGCCGTGAGGTCCGAAACACACTCCAGGTGGACAGCCTTCGTTGCAAAGCAGCAGAAAACTGCTATGTACGTCTTCTCTGGTCGTTTGCCTCGAATACGAAAATGCGTCCAAACTGGACCGCAGAAATCTACGGCTGAGTTGGCGAAAGGCCTGGCGGGTTGGACGCGTTCGGGTGGCAGACTTCCCATCAGCTGCTGGATCTTATGTGGCTTAAAGTGAAAGCACCTTATGCAGCGGCGAACAATTTTACGGGCTAAGCTTCTAGCGTTCGATACCCAAAATCGTTGTCTCAAGATGCCCACTAGTGCTTGGGGACCTGCATGACAATTAATTAAATGCAAATGATTCAGTAATATTTTGGTAAAGGGATGGTTTTTGGCGAGGATTATGGGATGTTTCGTCGGATATGAAGTATCAGCTTTATGGAGTCGCCCTCCTACCCTTAGCAAATTCAATGCGGAATCCGTTTGGAGAAAAGGACTTAAGGATTTCAGGCAGCTTTTATTATTCACCTCCTTCTGTTTTTCTAATGCGAGTATTTCAGGCGCGAATTCCTTGCGCTGGATATTCCAGATGATTGCTTTTAGCGATGAGTCCAGTTCCTCAGCGGAAAATTCTTCGGTTAGATGAGTCTCTGGTTCCTTTGGACGGTGACGAATGATAGCAGCGAAGCGCAGGACATAGGCGAATATTCTTTGCAGCCTTCGAAATGAATTAATCTGCATATGGGTTCGGATGAGGTCTGTAATTGGCTCCACTCTTGCATTGACGGTTAACATAACTTTGGCATTTACTTTCGACTCTGGCAATTTTTCATTTAGGCAATTGTGAGGGGGTGTTCGCTTTCTGGTGGGCCACTCCCATTGTAGTTGATGCAGGAAGGTTGGACCGGAAAACCAAAGTGTTGATTGCATTAAGGCTTCTGGCAGCATTCCTCTCGACACTATATCTGCTGGATTACTCTTCGTTGGTACATGTCTCCATTTAATGATAGTCGATACGTCTTGAATTTCAGCCACTCGGTGCGCTACAAATGAGGGCCAATCAGACGGGTGACCTGCTAGCCAATCTAGGACAATTTCCGAATCTGTCCAACAATATATTTCGTCTATTGAGCGATTGATATTTTTCTTGACTCGGTTTATCAGATGCGCCAAAAGCTCACTTGCACACAGTTCCAATCTGGGTAATGTAATCGTCTTCACTGGAGCAACACGTGATTTCGCACACAAAAGGCTAACGACAATTTTGCCCGTGTTATTAATCCACCGAAAATATATACAGCACCCATATGCTCTTTGGGACGCATCCGGAAATCCGTGTAGCTCTACCTTTAATATTGCTGTATTGACCAATATGAATCGTGGAATTTCTATGTGTATAATTTTGTTGAGCTGTCTTGCAATTCGTTCCCATTGATATAAATATTTCATGGGCAGCGACTCATCCCAGTCCAATTTTAATTTCCATAAATCTTGTAGAAATATCTTCGCTAGTACTGTTACTGGATTTATAAGTCCCAGGGGGTCGAAAATTCTGCCTGTCTCCGAAAGCACTGTTCTTTTAGTAATTTCCCTTGAGACAGTATCCGCAGAATATCGAATGCACAGCTTGTCATCTTTAGGATGCCAAACAAGGCCCAAAGTTTTGATAATATCGGACTCATTAAACTTCAATGTTTGTTCCCGATCGGACAATGGAATGCCCTCTAGAATACTGTCT
Source organism: Dioctria linearis (assembly GCA_963930735.1). Taxonomy (NCBI): domain Eukaryota; kingdom Metazoa; phylum Arthropoda; class Insecta; order Diptera; family Asilidae; genus Dioctria; species Dioctria linearis. The sequence continues at coordinate 140,667,512 of OZ005744.1, forward strand.
TCGTTCGCGCACCATTTCCGTAGTTCAAATTGTCCCTTCTTCAGAATTTCACATAGTTCGGTTCTTATCTTGATAAGCTCATCAATAAAATCTGCCCAGTAATGACATCATCCATATAAAAATCTCGGTATATTATGTTAGCCCCCATTGGGTGTGTACCAACATACTCATCTGCTAGCTGTTTCAGGCACCGCGTAGCGAGAAACGGTGCTGCCGCAGTTCCATAGGTGACTGTATTCAACTGGAACGTCTGCAACGTTTCGGCAGAATCTTCCCGCCATAGGATGCATTGTAGGCGTTTGTCCTCATCGTCAACCAAAATCTGACGATACATCTTGGATATGTCACCAGTTAGGACGTATTTATGCGATCGAAAACGAATTAAAATGTCAAACAATTCCTGTTGAAGTGGGGGTCCTATCATCATAATCTCATTGAGGGAAATATTTGAGCTTGTGGGACAACTACAATGGAAAACGACTCTAAGTTTGGTAGTGGACGATTCTGGGCGCACTATGCAGTGATGAGGAACATAATATCGCACCGAATGCGCTCCTTCTGCAGGGATAGCCTCCATGTGTTTTAACTCCCGATATTCTCTCAGAAAAGCCACATATTGTCCTTTCAATTCAGGGTTTTTGTCCAATTTTTTTTTCCAAATAAAGGAAACGTCGAGTAGCAATTTCATATGAATTCCCTAAGACTGATGGGCTATCCTTGAGGGGGTACCTTACAATAAAACGACCTTCCGTTGTCCGTTTACAACTTCCACGAAAATGCGCCTCACTATCCTGTTGCTCTTGAGTCCAGATCAAAGGTGGCGATTGAATGCTTTCTATATTCCAAAATTTCTCTAATATTTTCAGAAGTCCCTCCTCCGGGGAATGCGAATTCATGGCTACCATACTACACAACCCCTGATGATTTTCCGAGAAACTGCATTGCCCTTCTACGACCCAACCTAACAGAGTTTTTAGTAGGATTGGTAAATTCTCCTTTAATTTTATTTGTCCAACGCACAATAATTCAAAGGAAACCGAGGCCCCAATCAGACTATCTATTTTTCCTGGACAATTAAACCGTGGGTCGGCCAACTGAATGCTCTTTGGAATCTTCCAATCATCTATCTCTATTATACTTTCCGGTGGACTGTCCGCTATTGACTGCAGGACCCACATTTCGAGATTGGTCACATAATTTGCATAACCAGATTTTATAGTAACATTTGTCTTATAATTGACTTTGCTGCTTATGTCTCCGATACCATGAATTTCCTCCCTTATCCGAAATCTCTTTAAATTCAATTTCTGCAACAAGGGCTCGCAAAGGAAATTTAACTGAGACGCCGAATCCAGAACTGCTCGACAGGGTATAAAGGAACCCCACTTGTCCTCAATATAAACAATGGCAGTCGCTAAGAAGGTGTGCAATCCATGGGCCGACGACCTATTCGAAGGTTCTAACGACAAAAATGAAGTAACGAGAGAACTTCCAGCGCTCGTTCCTGGCTCTGGTCTCGATGCCGAGGCTCTGGCGGAGACATGATTTACCGGACCCGAATAGTCGCTCAATTTCGAAGAACCTTGATGGGACAGTGCTTTGGGTTGATCCCTATGTAAGAGAGCATGATGAGCACCTTCACACGTACTACACCTGGGACTACTACAATTGATGGTTGAATGACCTTTTCCTAGACAGTTAAGGCATAGCGATAATCGTTTTACTTCATAAAATCGGTTAATGGGCGTTTTGCTAAGAAATTTGCTGCATTTTTCAATATTATGCTCTGACGACCGACAACAGATGCATGTGTTTTGAGCCACTGATGTTAAAACCGTTGATTTGTTTCGATTATTGAAGTTATGTTTGGGTTTAGAGGAAGATGATCTTAAAGCAAACGTGGCCGGACTAGCTTTGTTAGTTAACTGTATTTTTTTTTTTGCTAATTAATATATTTTCTAAGATTTGACAACGACTATTTAAAAATTCTGAAAACTCTTCCCATTTAGGATAATCCTTTAATTTTTTAAAATCGTCCCACTTAATTTGGGGTGACGTGTCGACCTTCGACAAAACAAGGTACAAGATCAATCCGTTATAAATATCCGTATCAGTGGCGATGGACGACATCGATTGCAAATGAGAATTGACAGAGTCTAACAATTTTCTTAAACTGGACACAGAGTTCTGCAATGCGGCTGGTAACTCAAAGAGTTCACGAATATGAGCACCCAATATAATGCAGTTGTTGTGATACCGTTTCTCTAACATATCTTTCGCTTTCTTGTAATTATCGGACGTCGGCTCAAGCTTATCTACTGTTGCCTTGACTTCTTCCCCTAAACAGTTCAAGAGATGCTGGAACTTCTCGGCATCATCTAACTCACTATCATTATCTACCAACGTTTTAAATTTATTCCAAAAATCTAAAAATTCGGTATATTTTCCTGTGAAAAATGGTAATTTTAGCTGCGGCAAATTTCGGTGTCTTATCGAGGGAATGCAAAAGGATGTTTGAGTGGCCATGCTGCCTGCAGCCCCTTCCTTAGCCCTTGTGTATGCGAGTATGGCTGATTTAGTGCTACAGAATGCCTCCTCCAATTCACATAGTTTAGCGGTATTTGCTTTTTCATCTGAATCTATCCCTTCTATCCTATTATGCAGCTCGACTGCCCTAACAAAATAAGTCTCGAGTAATCCTAACCTCGTTTCAAGTTCGTAAGGGTTTAACGATGCTCCACTATCTTGCATTAAATTCTTGATTCGAGTAATGCTGCCTTGCGCAGAAGCGCGTTTTCTTTTCAACGTAGCCAATTCGGAATTAGTACCTTTCACTGATTGAGGTTCCTCCTCTTCACTCCCAGAAGTATTTGAACCGGTCATTTTCCTTCACACCTATATATTGCCAAATTGTTTCTAATTGCCACCTTTTCTTATTTAATTTCTACTTCCCACTCTATGCCGTATTCATATAGATAACAGTGTGATTGTATATACTTGTATATATCATATAAAGAAATGAATAGAACCGTTGTACTTACTGTTCAACGCAAGAGCTTCTTACCAGACCGTTATACTGATGTATGCACGTGATTCCAAGAATCCGACAATTCGATTGCAGGTACAATCAGATAACCAAAATTCCAATATTCTTTCTCGAGCGATTCCAGGAACTAAACTCTGGATACTCACTGCTGTGATGACTATGAGAAACGAAAATCTCCACGAGAAAGGCGGTCTCTTGATCCAAGTTGTCTCCAATAATATTATTATACAAATCTGGCTCTGATGGACCAAATGTTTTATTGCAAGCCTTTTTGCAATAATTCAGGAATTCGAATAAAACGCTCGACAACTTTCGAGATACAATTTATTTCCCTATTCCAGTACAATTCGTTCTCGTGACAGTCAATGAGAAGACAGAAGAAAGACTATATCTAAAAATGGCGGTACGGTTGCCTACAGCTACAATATCGACAACTGTGAAAAATAAAAATCCTGTTCTGACAACAATCAAATAAAAAACATGATGCAACTTCGGCTTACAGTCAGGTCTACAATTATTTGAACTATTGTCCCTACAGTCTACTCTAGTACTGTTGACCCTATATAAACAATATTTTCCTCCAATAATGAAACTAGAAGTTATAAATTTAATTCTAAACTTAACAGGTGCCAATAGAAGTGCCTAGCCTGTTTCACATAGACTTCCAGTGGGTTAATTCTACCCCTTGGCTCCATTGAATAACCTTTAAGACCGCGCTAGATCCATACTGGTTCCCTTAGAAATCTCAGGATATATCTGAACTCTTTACTTTGCAACTCCCCCAGACCTGAAAGGAAGTAGCTACCTAATTGCCAATCTCGTTTATTCATCAGTTTGGCGCACTCGTAAAGTACGTGTTGGACAGATTCAATTTACTCTGAATCCTTACAGCTGCAGAATTCATTCGCAGCTCTAGCCAGTCTTCTAGCATGGTCTCCTATAGTAGATTCCTGGTAGTTGTTCTACTGACATTAAGCAATTCTTTTGTTCCCTTCCTGTCATATGCAGATCACAATTACCCCGCAATATGGCAGGTTTGCTTGCCTTTTGATAGGTGCTCCTCATGATCTGCGGAGCTACCCATTTCAGAATCCTTTTTGGCCAACTCATCGGTCATCTCACTGCGTGGAATAACTCCAACCGCGTAAGGACTAAACTCTGGTACATAACATATAGATAAAGTTCTTAGGATAAATTCTATATACAATATTTGATCGCATATTTATCACATCTTAAGATTTTCACATTCCCTATTTCCGTTTCACCATAAATACATACACAAACATACATACATTACCTAGAAACATCAGTCAAGTTTGATTTTATCATATTTTTTGTAAAAAATAAAATATCCGTCTCTCAAAAAAAATGTGACAGTTGAGTGACATTTATTTGTAGCGTAGTATACGTGAAATTGATCAAAACCTTAAAATAGATCACAATCGTTGTACGCTGTACCTACGACAACATACTCATCAGTACCATCATAATGTAGATATTCGCCTTAGATAGAGATAAGAAAGAAATCTGTCACTTAAGGATTCACTCATGAATTTTTGAATTTCTTGGTAACAGGTAAATCTATTTCGCTCTGCCATCGAACTGAAAGCATAAATGTAATCTTGTCATCCCATTTTAATTAGAGAAGTCTTTCAAGGCCTGAACAGACATTTTGTGTGCTTTATACGTAAATTTTCGATTTTCCAATTTTATTCACCACGATTCACTTCACTTGAAAAGGTCACGTCCGGTTCGGTAACGTAGGATGACACTTTAATGGAGGTCCTTTTTGACTTAACTGGCGGAAACATGCTTCGTTAGGCTATGTGCTATCTTAACACTGTATGTCAACCAGTGTGGGCATATAAAACGTGAGTTGGTCTGAATGAAGCGGCTTTTCAAGGATTTTGTAAGACGGATGAGGCAGAACGAAATTAGGATTGCGGGTAGAAATCTTAAGTGCTGTCAATTCATTAATAGTTTTTACTTTAAAGTGACATGAAGTGAGTATACGGAGTCTGATTTGATTATTTCTTTTTTTATTCTTTCTAATAGGTGTGAGGCTGTTTAAGGCGGCAGGGTTCGTAAATTTTTTTTTTAAATAGATCACATCTCGAAAGGATAAGATAAAAGAAGAACTATAGCCGTATCAAAATGTCTATGACCGATAAAACCAGGCAGCATTATACCACTATCAGGAGCACCAGATAGATAAATGAGACCTGCAAAAGTGTTAAAATTGCAAAGCACATTTATCGTGTATTCCATTTAAAAAAATTAAAATCTCTCCATTACCTGTTTTCGAGGTATATTCTTGAGGGAGGTCAGATAAACACTACCTTCATATTGGTACACAATGAGATAAGTTAATATTGTAAGCATTATTTTAATGGTGTCATTAGTTCTTACATCAAGTAGCAATTTTTTCTTACATATAGCAGCTAGATAACCTCAGAGCATTGAAAAAGGTAGTGCGAGCTTTGAGCCCATGGACTTGATGGCTAAATTGTGAGCGATCTGACTCCCTATTCAAGGAGAACACCATATACAAAGATTTCGTGGTACGGGGTAGAAACGTTATGTGTATAACAGTTCTGTACATTCTCAGCCAAAAGATTCCAGCCTGGCACGTTTTCTTATACATTACACAAACCTGTCCTTACTAAAACATGTTTGGTACTTTTTGAAATAAATTTTTTTAACCATTTAAAAAGACTTTTATTTTAAACTTCAATTTTTTATTCGTTCATCTCAATTTAACCCTTAATTCTTCCTAGAGATGAAACGGATATCATGTAACAATCTGGCTTAAATTATTTACTATCCGGCCGGCGACGCGATACCGGATAGTAACTCAATATTTGGCCGGATACCGGATATTCGAAAACTACGACAATTCATAAAACAACTGAAATATTTGTAACGTAAAAGTAGCTTATATTATATAGACACAATTTAAAACTAAGAAGATTAGTACTCAAAATTTACACATGGTAAATTGTGGTGAATAAAGATGAAGTAGTCTGAATTTGCGGGCAACAAGCGATTCCGCTTATTTTCGTAAATAACGCCAGCTTCGGAGAAAAATCTTTCGCTATAGATGCTGCTGCAAAGAGCTGAAAGATGCAGTTTAGCAAACTTTGTCAACTGTGGGTACTGTTTCGAATAAGCTGACCACCAAATGTAAGAATAGCGACTGTGATCCGTTCCAACTGTCTTGAAGTAATAGCCAATCTCACTTCCACTAACGTTTTTTCTTCATCGTCACACTGACTAATATTTTCATTTGACACATCTCTGTTTCTATGTTTCTTTTAGTAGGCGTTTGAGATGTATATATATGTACTTTAAAAAAATCATTTGTCGGGCTCTTTCAGCATTAAATGCTTCCAAATAGTCTGTCTTAAATCTTGGGTCTAGGAATATTGCACTAAGGTAATTTGGATCAGGACCCATCCATCTTTCATGGAGGCTCTCATGTGAGGTAAGCTATATGTTTCCTTGCCAAAGTATATTTTAATGTAGCAACAACATACGGTATTGCTGCGGACATACCTACAGGAAAAACCAGAACTAGTAATTTCTTTCATATCCTAAAATGGCTACAACAGCTTTACACACTTCTCCATTAAGTATCACTATTTAGTCGTTGAATTAGTAAGTTAATAGTAATCATCCACATAATGAAAGGTCGCCCGATTTTGTCTCAACAAACGCTCTTTCATATAGAGTGCAGTGCGTGGAGTCAATCAGATCGGACGTTGCCTTTGTAGATCAAATAATCTAAACATATATCCAACCAATTAATTTAAGTCAAGTGATAGTGTTGTGCTAATCATTTTTAAACTAATCAATTCGTTAATTATTTAAATTCCGACGCGACCGATAAATTAATAAATAAACAAAATAAATTTTATCCGCCAAGTGAAGGGCTCTTCTATGCCCCATCAACGTTCTATAAGCCAGCAGCACGGTAACGTTTCCTTTCCTTCTCTTCATCTGTGATCAGTGCAAATGCATTAGCACTTGTCACTGATCAGCAATCCGGGTGCACTCAGCTGTGGTCATTGAACTGCACAGTCTGAGGTATTGAAAGCAGCAATAGGCATAACACTATTGTTGTTTTTTTTTACCTCGCTGTGTCGTTGACTGCGGCTGGTGGCGCCCAAATTTTTGTGTTGTTGTGTGTCGCTTTTTTTTTTTTGCTTTTTTGTTTTTGCCTCCAGCATGCAGCATTTCATTATAGATTTCTGCAACATTCGCGGATTAAGAGCAAATCGGTTTTCGGTGTACTGCCACCTTCAATCAAAAAATCCGGCAATTCTTGCGCTAAGTGAATCCAAGGTCGTTTCTGATGCTGATATTAATCAGTATCACGTCCCTGGATACAGCTTCGTGCCTCTTTTTTCTCAGCATAGAGGGATCGCAGTATATATTCGGAATGATGTGGCCTTTACTATTCTTCAAGATTTTCCTTCTGCTAATCCAGAGTTTAATTATATCTGGATTAGGTTCAAACTTCACAAGCACATCATATACTTCTGTTTCCTTTATCGCAGCCCAAATATGTCTGATGACGACACGGTATCCGTATTTGACAATATCTCCAACAATATTGATCATTTGCTTTCTGTTTCCCCCTCTTCCGAAATCGTCCTGGCAGGCGATTTTAATGTTCATAATATACCGTGGCTCAGACATTCTTCTACCACAAGTCCTGCGGGCCGTTTCGTTGAACTCTTCTGTGAATCATTTAATTTGCAACAGCTAGTGGATGCACCAACGCGAATTCCTGATGCAGCTGGAGATAAAGCTAATTTACTCGACTTGTTTCTAACATCTCATCCTGACAAATATTCCATTTCAGCCGGTTCCTCTCTTGGGAATTCAGACCATTGTTTAATCACGGCTCAATTTACCACCTCAAACCTGTGCCGCCCAACTGCTCCACCTACAAGTAGGCTTCTTTGGCACTATAAGAATGCTGATTGGGAAAGTCTCAATAAGTATCTTAAAGAAATTGATTGGTCGGTCTGTTTTGCTTCGAGGGATGTTGATGAATGCACATTACAATTTAGTAACATACTAAATCTTGGCATGCGTGAATACATTCCGTATTCTTACAGCAGGTCTCAACAACAGCATGATCGCTCCTGGTTTAACGATAAGTGCAACCAAGCTATAAAAGCGAAAGAGTCTGCTTTTCGCGCCTATCAATTGCGTCCATGTCCGGAAATGAAACAAGTTTACAAGACTGCACGGAACACCTGTAAGTCCATTATCCAGAGAGAAAAATTTCTTTTTGACCAGAATATTAGACAAAGAAACTTGACAAGCCGCAAAGGTAGCAACGGTTTCTGGTCCCTGGTCAAAACCATCAGGAACAATTTCACCAGTTCCTCTATACCTTCACTACTTAATAATGGTGAAGTGATTGTTGACTCCCTGGATAAAGCTAATATTTTAGCTGCTAGATTCGCTTCAAATTCTCGTCTTCCACCAACTTCACAAACACCTGTTTTGCATCGCCCGTGTGAATGTGTACAAGAGCCAATACACGTTCGTACGAGGGATGTGTTCAGGGTCCTTAAGGATATCAACGTCTCCAAAGCCGCAGGTCCTGATGGTTTTTCGCCCCTGTTAATTAAAAGCTGCGCCTCATCCTTGGCTAGACCTCTGCGCAAACTCTTCTACTTGTCTTATTCGACAGGAAAATTTCCAACTGCTTGGAAGCTAGCTCACGTTCAGCCTATTCCTAAGAAAGGAGAGGGTAGCGATCCCTCAAATTATCGACCAATTGCCATCACTTCGATTCTTTCAAAGGTTTTTGAATCTATCATTAACTCAAAATTAATGAAGTATCTAGAAACTAATCATCTCATCAGCGATCGCCAATATGGCTTCCGAGCTGGACGCTCATCTGGAGACTTGCTGACCTTTCTTACGGAACGTTGGAACCGTAGTCTTCACAATTTTGGTGAGTCTAAAATCGTTGCTCTAGATATTTCAAAAGCCTTTGATAGAGTCTGGCATCCAGCCCTTTTAGCCAAACTTAAAGCACTTGGTCTCTCCCCTCCTCTTCTGTTATGGATTGAAAGTTTCCTATCTAGTCGCCAAATACGTGTTGTATTAGAAGGCGTTACATCTGAACCGCAACCCATAAATGCCGGTGTGCCTCAAGGCTCTGTTATCTCTCCAACTCTCTTTTTAGTTTTCATTAATGATCTGCTTTCCCTTACTTTCAATCCCATCCATAGTTTCGCAGATGACAGTACTCTTGATTTCGCTTACTCCTTTGACACTCTTGCGGAATCCAGGGGGAATGCCGCATGTGTTAAACGAGATTGCATGACGATCTTAACAGTATCCTCGCTTGGGGCAAAGCGAATCGCGTCGAATTCAATGCATCTAAGACTCAAAGCTGTCTCATCTCATTAAAACAAGATCATAACTTAACCACACCCGTTTCTTTTGATGGAGCATTAATTTCTGATTCACCGTCACTAAGCATTCTTGGCATTTATATTTCTAGTAAGTTAAACTGGATAGATCACACCTTCTCTGTTGCCAAAGAAGCATCGAAATGTCTTGGATTTCTGAAAAGGTGTAAGAAATATTTCAGCCCGTCAAATCTAGCGCTCCTCTACAAGTCCTACATTAGACATAGAATGGAATACAACTCCCATATATGGACCGGGGCTGGTCGCACAGCCTTAGCTTCATTGGATATTGTCCAAAAGAGAGCCTTCAAGCTCATTGGCGATATGGCAATAACTTGTCATATCGACTCACTCGAGCACCGCCGCAATGTTGGATGCCTTTCGCTCCTTTATTGCTATATGCATGGTCAATGTTCTGATGAAATATCTAGTCTAATCCCTTGTAGAATGATTCCTGCACGCAATACTCGCGCTGCAAACCACGCACATCCTTTAACCCTTCAAATTACTTTCGGCCGTACAGTAAAATTCCGAGATGCTTTTTTATCCCGAACAGTGCGAATGTGGAACAGCTTACCATCTTCTGTTTTTCCTCCGGCATACAATCTGCGGAAGTTTAAGGGCGACACACATCGGCCTCCGCCACTCTCCTCACATCCCCTAATCCTTTCCCTATCTCCTTCCTGCCATGCTGTGCTTTGCATCATAGGGTATCCCCTGAGCTTGGCTTAATAAAAAAAAAAAAAAAAAAAAAAAGAGTCTCATTTCATGGTAATATCGTGCACTATTCAAAGCTCTGGCAAGCTTAACTCTTTTTGAATTTCCGGCATCTTTTTCTTGGGATAATCCCAAATCATTGAAGTGAGTTAGAAGACATCTACCATTGGCAATCATTTCTAATACTTCAGCCTGGATATTCAATGATGCATTCAAAACTGTCAGAATCGAATAGATTAAACATCTGCTTTTGGGCTAAATTCAAGATTTTAAACTAATTTTGGTTAACAACTCTTGTCTAGAGATTTAACGCTACAATAAGACGAGTATTTGACCGCTGGATATCCGGTATCCGGCCAAACAACTATCCGTTTCATCTCTAATTCTTTCTAAAATAGCTCATACCTCTAATCGACCTTGTACTACATCTGCTTTGATCTTTGCGACAACCACAATTAAATACTCACCTCTAAGCTGAACATTTACGTTAAGTATCTGTCCTCTCTCAGAACAAAAAATATAAAATCTAAAAACAAAAAACCTCAAAAACACAAATTATTCCCACGATAAATTTTCATTTACCTTTCCCACAATGGCCAGGAACAAATAATTATGGTAAAATAAATACATAATCAGCTTCCTCAAATAATAAACAACTAAAAAACAAATAGAAGGGCATCAATAAAAAATAAATATATGGTAAAGTCTCAGACCATTTTATGATTTGAGACTTTAATCAAAAACAAAGCTGTCCTATTACAGGAAACTCCTTCCAACGCTGCATCACAATCCTCTAAAGAAGGGAAAACGTCTATTCCGTATTTTTCTATTAAAAAAATTAAGCAATACAAATAATATTCAATATAAGTTATACACTTACCGATTGACAGCAGCTATCAATTACAATTTGTTATGTAACTATGATGAGCGATTGACTTGGAGTGAAGTCCAGACTGAGCTGACAGATCACTCGGTGGACAGCGTTGACTGCAGGGCGGCACGCTAACTCGCCTCGGCTATTGTTGGAGAGTGTGGGGAGGTTCCACAAAAAAATCGTGCCTACCAAACCAAAGGCCGTAGCACACATTTAGTCCTGAAGGACTTTTACACTACCCACCACTTACCTAATTGGAAGCGCAGGTGTTCTGCTTCTACCGCCATTGCCAGATCATGAAGTATTCTGCTACGTATACGCCTAGGCAAAGCTGACATGCCACTACTGTCTACCGTATGATATTGCAGGGCTTCATGGGGAAAGCCACTTCCAGACGCACAGCCCCATTGTTCTCGGGGCTGTAAATAGCGAGCTGCTGAATGTAGTAAATCACTCTAGTTTTGACTGAGCGACAAGGCAGATCGGCAGCTCTGTAGCCATATTAAGCCTAAGGGAAGTATTGCATCCTATATTTTTTTTCAGCATCTCACTGGGAGTTTCTTCCGAATCCAGCCATTGCCTGTATGAGCAGTACTATAACGCTCATTCCACCAATCTAACGTCATTTTTTACAAACCTAATAATTATTCTCTCTATTACAGATTGAACAAAAAATCGCCAGTGGAGGCTCCTAAACTATAAAAATTGGATTTTCTTAAATTCTCGACTAGATCAGCGCGTAAATTAATATTAGAGGTAATAGTTGTAGTAATAGAATTGAACCAACAAATTGAGTAAATTCACTAGTTGAAAAGTACCTGAATTGTGTAGTTTGTAAGCAAATATTTTGTGATATAAATAAAATTATTGAATTCTGACATTTTGAAACCTCCTGTATCATCATTTCAAATCAGCACCTTCCACCGTTTTATGATTAAGCCCACATTGGGATTTAGCACTACCTGTGATCGGCCTATTGCCGGAGCAAGGACCCAGACTCGTTATGTCATTATACTAGTTTGTAGTTTAAGGTAAATTTATAGTTTTGTATTTTTTTTAATGTTAGTTTCTCTAAATATGGTTAAAAAAAATTGGAGCAATGGTATACAGGGTGTTTCCGTCTAGGTGGTCCATAGAGCAGGACGTGATAGTACTCACCTAAATGAACAAAAAATTGTACGGCAGCGGAGTCCACCCAACAGTTTGGGAGATACAGGGTGAACAAGAAATTATGCTAGTCATAAAACATCATATATCTTTAAAAGTACAGGGTGTACGGACACCGTATAAACCTGATTGTATGCATAACTTCATGGCCTTACCAATGACTGTATTTCTCTCCCCTTACGAGTTATTGTGATCTAACCAAAAAATGTCGGATTTTCTAACCTTTTTTTTGTTTAATTTGACCTCTAGTTTTTTTGCAAAAAGATCTTTAACATAATTTTTTTTTCTAAAAACTATCTGCAGATGTCAAAGAGTTATTAGTTTTCAGTCTCTATGGAGACCACACACTGCCGAGTCAATTGATAGTCCAGTCAGCGACTGGTCTGTTGACTTGTCACCGAATGATTGACTATCGTTGCATGTGCGCATATTGCATCGCCTTCTGTCAGATTAGTAATCGAATCGAAGACGTTGATTTTGAGTGGTCTTTTCTTCAAAATTTCACAGTGTGGTTAAACACTAGGTAACCGATTTAAAAAGTGCAATAGCAAACATACCCTGTAGTAATTTACTGGTGGTTAAGGAGAAGAAGAAGAAGGATTTCAAGAAAAATGACGTAAAAGAATCTTTCCGTCCTTTCCGAGCATAAACATAAATACTTAGATATGAATGTACTTAAAATGTAATAAAATAATTCGAACTTAACTTAAAAGTTGAAAATTTTATCAAAGCTGTGAGATTCCTAAATTGCTGGCAGCTTCGAGGAAATTCACAAATAATACGATTTTTTTTCAATTTTCACGGTGTTGATTTCATCAATAAGATCTCACCCCGTAAATATTGCATGTTTAAAATGTTTATGCAAATCTGTGGTTTAGTCAGGACAAACTTTATTAAGATTTAACAAAAGAAAAAACTTTACTTACGGCGCTGCGAACAACAAAAATCAACTGAGTGATATTAAGGTTGCTGATGCAGACTGAGCACAACAGTCTCGGTTCGATTCAGTCAGTTGCCAGTCGTCAACTCCCTTCTGATTTTTTATTTGCTGACTGACGTAAAATAGAGCAATTTGCGGTACCGAACGCTGTTGCGTGTAATGGGCAACGTAACTAACTTTTTAGTCACCGACTACAATCGGTGATTGTGCAGTGTGCGGCCTGCCTTAGGGAACAAATTATCTTTGAAAATAAGTTTGAGACTAGCTTTGAAAATAGGTTATGAACTAATAACTCTTAACTGGCTACATATAGCAAGCTTTTGCAAAAAAAAATGTCAAAGTAAAAAATGGTGAGAATATCTAAGATTTTTACTTTAGAACACCTGAACTCCGAATATGAGAGTAGTACGGGGCTTCCTGATCAGTCGTAGGAAAAGCAATAAACTTCTGCATACAATGACAGCGACCATACACCTTGTACTTTTTAAGATGCATGGTGTTTTGTGAAAGGCTAGCATAATTTCTTAACCACCCTGTAGCTCCGAAATGTTTTATATGGACCCCCTTCCATACAATTTTTTGTTTGGCTAGGTATGAGCACTATCACCTCCCGCTCTATGGACCACCATGGAGGAAATATTCCTTGTGAATTTAGTTTTATTCAATTCAATTCAATTTATTGTGGTTTCGTTATATTACATAAATTAGTTATATATCTCAAAAATTTACTAACCAGCAATTCACATAAGCTGAGCTTGAGTGTGAAGTGCCGTGACAGAATTAAAAGTTATCTAATTAATATCTAATTATTAATGTTTTTCTTAATACTAGTTCAAAATTCAACGTACTTAGACTTAATTTAATAGCAAAGTTGAAATAACTAGTTTCAAGCAAAACAATTATTAAAGATATCGGGATTGCTAAACACAAATTGCTTAAGTATTACTTTATAATTCTCATTATTTAAGGAACTTTTAATAGAATTTGGTAAAATGTTATAAACTTTAGGACCTATAGTGCTTGCATGGCTTTGTGATAAGCTTTTTTTGCATCTAGTTGAAGCAAGAGGACAAATAGCCTGCCTTCTAGTCTGATATCTTATCGAGTGCAATTCAAAATTTGTCAAATTTACATACATGAATTTGAGTAGGGTGTATGTGTAGATTTGCCGAATATTCATAACTTCGAATTGGGAGAAAGCCAGAGAAAGCTTTGACGACCTTGCTGTTCAAATTATTTAAGGGCGTAATAACTGCAGAATAAGTTGCGCCCCAAGCCAATACACCGTACTGTATTACTGATTGTATGATAGCAAGGCAAACAATTGTCATATGATTAACCTTAAGTATATTACATAAAATTCTTACTTTGTACAGCGTCTTTCTTAGTTTTTTACATAGATATATAATATGTTTATCCCACTTGAGCCTACTATCAATCGTGATTCCTAGGTAGTTATAATCAGTAATTGTCTCTACCGGTGTCCCACTAATTTGGATAACATAATGTGCATTATTTTCAAACGATTTATTTCCAAAGTATAATGCTTTAGTTTTATCTAAGTTTAATTCTAGTTGATGGCATCTTAACCAGGAATAAATTAAGCATAGGCCGCGGTTAGCTAGGAGAGTGGTTTGTGTCCAGTCCTTGTTTTTGAATATTGCGACAGTGTCATCAGCAAAACACACAATATGACCCTGAGTGCTGTTTTGTTCCAATTGACATAGACGGTTTATGTAAATTAAGAATAATATGGGGCCTAATACCGTACCATGTGGTACACCACATCCAGGAATTATTGGACTACTTACTATTTTCCCTATTCTGACATATTGCACTCTACCTTGGAGATAGGAATCAAATAAAGAAAGCACCGTATCAGTAATTCCTATGCTAGATAGTTTTCCCAATAAAATTTTATGATTGATTGTGTCGAAAGCCTTCTTTATATCAAAAAATACAGCACATGCTTTTTCCCCAGCATCCATTGCAGAGTTTATACATGTAGTCACATCATATAACGCATCAGACGTATTATATTTACTTTTGAACCCATACTGATTCTTAGCTATAATGTTATTGCACTTCAGATAACTTAACAGTCTACTTTTAATGCATTTCTCCAGCAGTTTTGCACTGTTGGATAACAAAGATATTGGTCTGTAATTGTGGGGATTACTTCGGTCTCCTCCTTTGTGCACCGGTATTACCACAGCACACAGAGGTGTCAGAACATATTCTGAAACTTTTTTCAACATATCACTTGTGAAACCATCTTGTCCGGCTGCTGTATTGTTCTTTAAGGTCTTCAACTGGTATAGAAGTTCACTTTCGGTAATAGAACTGGAATCAAAAGACCCAAAAGTTGTCGCATTTTCAGGAGCACCATCACTTTCAAGTGTATCTGATATTTGGTTCTGATGAATGGTTCTATTATTAACGTACCATCCGTTGTCTGGATTTCTTTTATATTTTGACGCTTTTTACTAGATCCAGTTATTTCGTTTATTTGGTCCCATACTTTTCTAGGGTTATCAGAAATCGTGTTAATCACCTGTGAATAATAAGACTCTTTTGCAGCCCTGATGATTGAAGTTAATATGTTTCTGTATGTTTTGTATCTAGTTTTTAAGATTTCGTTGAAAGGTTGCCTTTTTACTTGTCGTGCTAGATTATTCCTGATTCTAATTGAACAATTATCCCTGTAGTAGCCCACATTATTGTTTATAGATTTTGTTTAATTCCATGTGGAAAAGATTTAAATTTTTGTAGAAATGGTTTTATTCTTTTAAAAATGACGTAATGTCAACAAAATAAATTTCGATTGATATTGATGACACTGCTACTGCGTAAAAAACAGAACACAACGCCCTCTGCCAGTGCGTGACAGCACAAAGGTATCAAAATGCTCAGTGCTTTTGTGTGACAGCACAAGGGTAGCAAAATGCTGGGTGCTAGTACGTGACAGCCCAAGGGTAGAAGAATGCTTGTGTGGTAATACTGGGACACTCAGGTTATCCCTGATCCGGATTATCTTCTGTATGATTGGATAGGAAATTCAAGTTATCCCTGACCAGAATTATTTTCTGTGCGATAGGAGACAGGTTATCCCTTACCAGAATTATTTTCTGTGAAAAAGGTAGGAAGCACGATTCTTTATATCTCAGATTAGCTCTGATACAGATCAACTCTGCCAAAAGAATGGTGCCATCTCAAGTCAAGTCAAGTCAAGTGTTCTTCACATGCGATTAACGAAATAAAACGAATTATGGCGAATTTATTCCCGAACCGATATCCCGGGATATTTGAAAATGTTTACGAACAGGCTTTAATTTTGGCCTAGAATTCACTTTTGTCTTTGATTCACTTTACACTTTAATTGTTCGAATATATATTAACTTAAGGTTACACGTTGTCGAAATTATTACAGCCTGTTGCGTGACGGCAAACTGTGTTCTTGTCCTTTATTTGATAATTTTGGAATTTAGAGGAATAGGGAAGTTGGACGGTAGTGGGAAGTTGTGGAATGTTAGAGGTTTCTATAACTTGTTGTAAGTTGGAGACCAGCGTTCCTTCCATCATGGTGAGAAATATCCCGAAAGTGTGGAATGGTCCAGCGTTGATAAATCCCACGATGGTGGCTTCCTGCATTAGTGAAGAAAGTAAATCTTTCGCCCAGGTAATAAATGTTTCTCGTTTCCGAGTTGATTAGGTGGAGAGGTGACAAGTAGTGGTGGCTTTCAACTTGAAGTTGCGTTGAAAGCTGGCTAATGAGGGGGTTAGGATGTTGAGAGATCTTCTCAAGTTGTTTGACCGCGAGAGAAAGGAGATAGTCCTCGATTGGAGTAATGTTTGCACTTTCATACAAAAAGGTGTTGGGAGAGTAGTGTCCGTCAGGTTTTCTGTACACTCCTGTACAGGCCGTTAGGATCTTTCTTTCGAGGGCGCTAATTTGCTTCATATAGGATGGCGAAATGGTGTGCGAGATGAGGAAGCAATAGCATATGATTGGGCGGATGAGCTGTTTATATATAAGCAGCTTTGTATCTTTCGGGAGACCGTTTCTCCTTCTGATAATAGGGTTGAGTAGGGAGTAAGCGTAGTCTGCTTCCATCATGGTTAGCTTGGCGTGGTTGTTGAATTTCAACAGATTATTGAAAGAGACATTAAGATATGTGGCGTTCTTTGAAGGCTGGAGCTTTTCGTTATTGACTTCAATTTCTATGTTGTTAGCTCGTGTGGCGAGATTGGGTCTTCCCCTTGTGGAGGGGTTTCGGATGCAAATCAATTCAGATTTGCTAAGGTTAATTTTGATACCCCACTTTCTGTAGAACTCGTCCAGTTTGAGGACATGCCGCACCACTATCGTAGCAGCGAAATTGGATGACATGGAGTGGGCGTACGTAAGGGAGTCATCAGCATAAAGTAGTGTGGTGGAATTTGAGTCGTTGGTAGGCTGGTCATAGATGAAAAGATTGAAGAGAGTTGGTCCGAGGACAGAACCTTGGGGGACCCCAGCACTGACAGACGTTGCCTGAGATTTGACATTCTCAGTTTCTATGTAGAAATTCCGGGATGACAGAAAGCTATGTATAACCCGGGTGAGATAAGGCGGGAACTCGAGGTTTATAATTTTGAATATTAGCCCGTCTGTCCAACCTGAGTCAAACGCTTTCTATATATCAAGGAAGCAGCCTACTGTCTGCTCCCTTTTGTTGAGGGAGTTTGTAGAATCAGAGAGGAATTTGAGCAAAGCGTGAAAAGTGGAGTGCTGGGGCTTGAAGCCGAATTGGGTATCTTGCCTGATATTTAGGTCGAGGCAGGTATTTTCAATGTGTTGGCGGACTATTTTTTCGAAAAGTTTGCCCAGGTTTGACAAAAGAGAGATTTGGCGGAACTCATTAAGGTTTTTCGAGTTTCCTTTTTTGGGATTTGGAACTATACGCGCGGTTTTCCAGACATCAGGAAAGTAAGAATTATTGAGGCAATTATTGAAGATAATTGTCAGAAATTCTATCGCGATAGGTGGGAAGTTTTTGATGACTTTGTTTGAAATGTTATCTGGGCCGGCGGACTTTTTACCTCTGATAGTCCTGATTAGGGCGAAAACGTGAGCAGGATTTGAAAAGATGCTTAAATCATCCGGATATAAGGACGTGTTTGTGGAATTAAAAATTGTGGCGGAGGATCCCACTGCCTGTGCAGTGAAGTCCTCAACGGTCGAGTCTAAATTGGTCCTAAAATTTGCATCGCTTAGAGATGAGTTGTCTTTGAAAGTGGATTGGAAATATTCCGCGAAGGCGGTGCATTTTTGGTGGTGGAGGTTGTAAGCATTCGAGCCACTTAAGGTGGTATTGGGGAGTTTTGCTTTCCTGTTGCAGATCCTATTTATGTCCTGAAAGCAGTGTGGACCGGGTTGAATGGAGGCCAGTTTATTACTAAACTCTTGATCGAGAAATATTTTCGTTTGTTCCTCAATAATTGCGGACAAGCAATTAATTTGCGACAACACGGTTCTGTAGGCTGGGTTGTGGTTATTAAGGGTTCGGTGAAAAATACGGTTAAGTATTTTTCGAAGTTTCTGTCTAAATTTATATAATTTTTGCAGTTGAGGCGGGAGATTTTTGTATTTGTAGTGTTTTCTCGGCACTACACTGGAAAAGAAGCCGACATTTCCTTCAATGGCGTTGTTGAGGAAGTCAATATCGAAGTCAATTTCCAAGTTCATAAGATTACGGTTCGAGTCAGGGAGATTTCCTGCTAGAAGTTGAGAGAGCCTGTCTTGGAATTGTTGCCAGTCAACGTCTTTGAGTGAGGTTGAGGCATAAGGGTCTGAAGCCAAAATATTTAAGGGTTCGCTGGGGGTGATTGAGAGTTCGACTGCCAAGTGATCAGATTCAGCCATATGCGCTGTACAAACGTAACTTGAGAATTGGGGAAGGAGATTAATAAGATTAGAGGTTGCGATATAGAAGTCAAGAGTTGACCCAGATCGCGGGAAGGTCGGAGTATCCTGCGAGACGACGACGAAATCATGGGTGCCTGGCGTTGTAATCACTACCATGCACCGTGTAAGTGAAATTGTCCGAGAGTTTCAGAGAGGAACATAAATGTGGGTTTATGCTCAATGAGGAAGAGATTTAGTGCTGCTCTTTTGCTGTGCTTTACCATCGAATTGCAGTTAAGTGACATGATTTTCAGCTTACTTAATTGCCTAGACATAGTCCAAATGCAAATTGAAGGTAAGCTGCTTGTTTTTCCGATATGGAAGAGAGCTTCCTGTATTTAGGAAGGAAATTATTGATTTTGCCCATAAGGACGGAAAGGTCGCAGCCAAATAGCGACTTGGCTTCTTTGGTGCAGAAATCGTCAATTTCAGACACTCTTGGTTTTCTAGGAGCTGCCTTGGCGACAGAGCTAGGTGCTGCTTGCGGCTTGGGAGCTATTTACACATAGTTCCTTGTGGCTTCCTTCACGAATTCTTCACGTTGGCGACGCTCCTCGGTCTTCTTAGCAGGTTGTTGTACTTTGTACTACCTCCTTGTACTTGGGGCAGCCTCTGTAACTGGCTGGATGTCCTTCAGCTTTACAGTTGACGCAATATGGGGCACCTTCCTTCTCGTTATTCCTCTCGCATTGTCCTGGTAAGTGTACATTTTTGCACTTCACGCATCTGTAGTCGACCGCGCAGTTCGTCGCGACGTGGCCGAAGCCTGGCAACGCTTGCACTGTGAGATTCCAGAAGCGCGGTATTTTTCCCAGTAAACGATCTGGTTCAGAATGCGATTTGTGGCCATTATAAATTTAATATCGTAATTACCTCCGAAATTAATTACGAAGGAATTCGATTCCTTGCTCCTGGGCGTTTTAAAATTCGTCACAGAGTTAATTGTGAATCCACGCAGTTTTTCAACGAGTGCTGCCTTCACATCCTTGGCCTGGTAAGTATGCTGAACTCCTATCAGCAGGAATGTCGTCGTCCTGTCACACTTAGGCGTGAGCGTATAGCTCTGCACTCCGATGTCTTTGATAATGCTGAATAGCGTCTTGTGGTCGTCCTGTGAGATTGACTTAATAATGCACTTGGTGCCCTTTGCCGTCTTTATGTAAAATTTGGGTCTGCTTTCTAGCTTATCCAGCTTGCTGTTGAATGCTCTGACGTTCAGATTCTGGTATACAATTGGTGGGGGTCTCACCGCCTTTACTACCTTGGCCGCAATTTCTTTGGGCTGGTGCCATCTACTGAATTTCGTCGGCCTTATATAGCTGCTGTAACCAGTTATGTCTGTTTCGCCTCTTGGTGTTGCCCTAGCAACGTTTGCTTGAATTTTATTTGAGGCGAAAACAGCTGGCTGACGTAATGTCATTTGATGAAATTACAAGTAAAAATACGTGGAGGTGCCTGTAATTTGGTGAGAGTTTTTTTATATTTTTTATTTTTAATTTATAGACGGTGATGCCCAGGATATGGAGGAGGGCTATAGTGGGATGAAATCTAAGATTATAGGATTATTATTAGATAAGTATTGTGTTGACTTTTTCTCTAGGAACACGATACTTTGTGTTTATATTTTTGTTTTTAGGTAGATTAAGCGTGGAGCTGTAAGTACATCGGGGGACTATAATTATGCTTGTTGCATAAAACTGACAGCAGCAAACTCATCGTGGGATGTCAACATATTTATGTGAGGACTGAACAACATATATTTGAAAAGATACGCACGTATAATAATATATCTCGGATATCAATATAAAGAAAATTGAGTAATAAATCTAAAAATATAAATTATATAAAAAATGACCAAATTATTTATTAATTGAATCAGTCTACGGAATATAACAATCTGACAGACCTGCATAGCATTATTATCTACGTAAACAAAAATTTTTCATTATTGCCTTAATCTACTTTTAACAGATTAGATTAATTGTCATGAAAAGATCTAATAATTACGTAAAGACAAATCGTTTTCGAAAATCATATTTCATTTTTTTCGTTACAAAAATAAACATCTACATGTGATGAGAAAGAATTGTAATTAGATACAATATTTGATATTGGCCCATGATAGCCATAATTGGTTATACGCTTAGGAACATGCAACAGGTCACTTAAACATATCCGTCTGTCAGGATCAAAAATATTGATTAATGCAAGCAATTCGGACGATTTTATTATAAACGAAAGTATATCTTTGAAGAATAAAGCACAGGAAGCTTCGCGACGAAATTTCAGACTCGACCAGCCAAGCAATATACATCTCCACAAATACATTGTAAGTAAGTTGTCAATTTGGTAATTTATTTACCATAACACACTCTTGTAAATGCTTTTCGAATGGATTCAATACGATCAATGTGTACGTTATAATATGGACGCCAGATAATCGATGCATATTCAAAAATGGGTTTCATGAGCGAAAAGTATAATGTCTTAAATATCTGAACATTTTAAAATAGTGATAATAGTGTTAACGTGTGAGGTAAATGCCAATTTAATGTCAAAAATAACACCTAAATCCTCAATATCATTTGTTCAAGAAACTATAGCGTAATTAATTTTATAATCAAACAAAATATAACAAGAAAGAGACGTTACAATTTTACATGTACTGCCCGTAGTCAGAGCGTACATGCAATAAATGAAAGGTGTGGTGAAATTTATGCCACTGATATAAAGCTAGTGGTTTTTATTTGTTTATTCACTGCACTAAATGTTTCAAGTTGAATAAATGCTATAACTTGAGAACTACAAGATATATAGATATATATTTTATAATATAAAAAGCTGAAACCAATGTTTAATAAATGATTAATATATAAATTTGTTTTATACAACTGTAGCGAGTGTTGGGCAAAATGTAATCTAATTAATAATTAACAATTACAATTAATCATGTAATCTGTAATCAGATTACTTTGTAACAGATTACTAATGTAATCCATTTCCATAATTACATAATGTAATCGATTAACGTGTAATGTGATTACAAGTTAATCTGATTACACATTAATCGATTACAAGTTAATCCCACTATATGTTAATCTAATTAATGTGATTATATTTAAGACATTTAAGATATTTAATATATTTGTATTCTAATTCTTCATAAAACTCCCTAAAACTAATTTCGTACGAGAACAATACTTTTTTCTTTCAATTCATTTCATTATATTATTAATTACTTTTAAGTAATCTACAAAGTAATCTGTTACAATGTAATTAGATTACAAAATAATCTAATTATATTGTAACAGATTACACAATTGATAGATTACATATTCTCTCATAAGAAATCTGATTGATATGTAATCGAATACAATTTAATTAGATTACTTTGTAATTTGACTAAACTGTAATGGAATTATTAATTAAATTACACTGCAATCAGATTACGCCCAACACTGACTGTAGCAATTGATTTGTACTCACCTGATCGATATATAGCAGCTGATTTTCTTGACTTTTTATTTTGACTGAGGTTTGAGATGAGGACATTCTTTATTGCAGTCGATACCCGCAATAAAGTGGATTTATTAGGAATCGTCTTATTACAGTCGAAACCCGCAATAAGACTCTTTATTACAGTCGATACCCGCAATAAAGTGTTTTGTGTTAGTGATCTTACTACAGTCGAGACCCGCAGCAAGAATCTTTATTACAGTCGAGACCCGCAATAAAGTGTTTGGTTAGTAATTGTCTTACTACCGTCGATACCCGCAGTAAGAATCCTTATTACAGTCGATGCCCGCAATAAAGTGTTTGTGTTAGTAATTGTCTTACTACAGTCGATACCCGCAGTAAGACTCTTTATTACAGTCGATACCCGCAATAAAGTGGTTTTATTAATAATTGTCTTATTACAGTCGAGAGCCCTAATAAGACTCTTTATTACAGTCGAGACCCGCAATAAAGTGGTGTGAGTTAGTAAATTTCTTATTACAGACGAGACCCGCAATAAGAACTTTATTACAGTCGAGACCCGCAATAAAGTTAGTAATAATAATAATAATAATAAGATAATATTCTTTAAGTCAGTCGAGACCCGACTTTAAGTGAATGTTAGTATGTATCTTAACTTCAGTCGAGACCCGAAGAAAGATTCTTTATTTCCGTCGAGACCAGAAATAAAGTGTATTGTTAGTAATATTTTTTATTGCAGTCTCTACCCCCAATAAAAAATCTTTAGTTTAATCGCTATCTAAAATAAACTCCTTAATCCAGTCGGTACCCAGAATAAGAATATTTTATTTTAGCCGTCAATTAAACAAAGTATTTAATTTAGTAATTAAATATAACACTAGGAAAAATCACTAGGAAAGAACACAAAGGAATAAATTGCCAAGTTAATCACTGCACTACTAAATCACAAAAGAGAACGAATCAAGTCAAAGTGCTGTTTATATAGCCCTTGCTTGCACACGACAGCAATGATGGAGTAGCAGAGGCGCATGATCACAAGAATTGGCCGTGATTCTGTAATTTTACGGTACTAGAGATAAAATATGCATAGCAACGAACAAAAGTGCATAGTAACAAGAAATTTAAAGCAACCCATGCTGCTGTGTTAAATTGAGTTTGTATATTTTCTAAAAAATGTTATCTCTATCACGTAGAGAAGAAATTCCCGTTCGATAGTACTTATAATGATGATAGAGTTGCAAATTGATCTGCTTGATCTGATTGTATTTGTGCCATGCATTGTATGCTACATGACATGAAGCTTTGGTTAGATGCTGTACCTATTTTTGGGAAAATTTGTAATTAGATTGAATTTGTTTTGTTTTTAGAACTCAATTTTAGCATGGTATTTTTGCAATTGTTCTTTTTCAGCAATTGTTTTTAGCACGAATCTAATTGCTTCAATCATATGATAAGAATTTTAATTTGATCTGCTCAATGAAGCTATATTGTTGTATTGTATTTGTGCAATGTGTTATCTAGATGACAAATACATGGCTTTGTTAGGTTGTGTACCTGTTTTTTGATTACGAGTAATCAAGTTAGATTTAATTTTCCTAAAAATTTGATGCTTTGTTTTCAGCATGTTTTCCTTTTAAAGTAATCGGTAAAACCAAAATATATTCGAACCGATTTGTTTCGAACATACATCATGACGTCTTATTTTGAACGAACCAATCAAAAAGAATATTAAGATCATTTTGTGGTAGTAAGCAATTGTTTAGAGAGTTTATTTTAACTTTAGGCATTTGGCAAAAACAAAGCAAGTTGCTATATCACCAATGAAAAGCAGAGACATTAGCGAACCTAAGTGTTCCTCAGCACCCGAAGAGACCGTTATTACATCAGATATAATATTGCCACATATTGTTTGCGCTTATATAAATAGGCCACAACCTAGGTTATAAAAGACGACTGGAAGCATATACTTTTCAACTTATGAATGAGAAGAAAAATTCTGATCTTACCAAATGCTTTCCAGAAATCTGTGTAAATTTAATTTAATTTAAAGAAATTGTAATAATAATTATAATTTTTAGGTATTAGTAATTATTTAATTATTGATTGAAAGTTATGTAATTCGTCACAGCTATGAACCGAGGAGAAGCGAAGCCGCCAACTATACGCCCCCCTCCACCGGGGGGTTCCTTCAAACTTCACACCCATCATTATCAATATTTTGGGCTTTATTTTATTTGATTGTTCCCTTGCTCTGATTTTGGGCCTTGGTTCACTTTTTTTATTTTTGCCTTTTTAACGAAATAATAAAAGATTTTTATTCCAAAACAAATCATTTGGTTAAATGTAACAACGATACATGCACAATTACTGAATTTCTCCAATTACGGGTTATAATAGTTTCTGTGAATGTTTGTGTTGCCCCGCCGATAATATTCGAACAAGTCATCATTACATTAAAGAGACACATCAAAGACCCCATGGCAGCTGTTTTCAATTGAATCAAATATTCCGTTACCTTTACTCGAATTTGCTTTGCTCTGCTTCAAATATCGCGAAAAAGGCAACACTCATTTGCACGAACTTTACAAGGTATCATAACTTCCTGTTTTCTTTATAGTCTTCAACAGCCACAGCCAAAATGGAATGAAAGCCAAGCCGCTCCGCTAGTTATAAGAGTGAATCATTTTGTTAGGAACAATTCAGAATACAAAATACAACTCAAGGAGATCTACTCCCCTAAATCAAGGATTTGTGTGTGTGAATATAATCATCTAACTAAATCATCAATTAAATCATTAATGTCAATATCTCTATATTATCAAAAAAATATACGAGGAATTAGGACAAAAACCGAGGAGGTAAGAATTAGTCTACTTAGTAATAACTATGAGGTGGTTTGTCTAACCGAAACTTTTTTACATCCTGGAATTAATAGTGGTGGATGCAGTACAGAGGTGCTTCGAACCAATAAGGTTGCCTGAATTTGAAATAATTCATGCGATAGTTTAGGATAAAATTAAAATTGAAAATAGTAGCCATTATATTTATTGTCTTTACATTCTACCGCAAAGTACATTAATCATATACGAGGAATTTATATACAGTACTACTGTTGTGTATAAAAAAACTGAGCCTAATTAAAAAACCATTGTGTTAGGAGATTTTAATATTCCCTCCTTAGAATGGCAGACTCAAATACCCTTTTTATGAAGAATCTATCAAAATATCCTCAGCTCTGTTAGCTTATATGTCTTTTAGTTCTCTAGAACAATACAATTCGCACACAAATATAAACAACAGATTACTCGACCTGGTATGGTCCAATCTCAGTAGTGCTGACATGAAAGTAGAATGTTCTCTAACACCAATCTCAAAACTAGACACCATCAGCCACCTCTTGATATTTCTGTTAAATTTAATAAGATGCGATTTGTTCATGAGAACGTTATCTCAGTGCTACTATAACAGAATCAACATCTACATAGCTCAAACTGATTTCTCTATCTAGATACTTTAGATACTAACCAAGCTTGCACAGAACTTTATCGTATTATGTATACATATAGCACATGTTCCAGAGAAATAACATAAATCAAACACATATCCTTCTTATATATATATTATTCTTATAGATATAGCAAAGTATTGTAGATATAGCAAAGTATTGTAAGAATCCAGATGATTATCTAACCTTTTCATATTTGAGAAAAAATTGCTAATGAAAGATTGTTATAAAAAATATATAGAAAATATCGAGTCAAACGTTATAAGCACTCCAAAAGTATTCTTCTCTCACAAATAGTATAAATTAGTATTTCCCACCGAAATGTGTAACTTGTGATCTCTTTGCTGCATATTTTAAATCAGTGTATAATAACACCCATAATTATTTAACCCATAATTCGTCTAAGGAATTTATACACACAGGAAATATAGTAATTTCCCATTGTACACCAGAAGACGTTACAAATTATTAAGTTTACTTGACATTAATAAAAAAGCTGGCCGGGATGGACTGCCAAACATATTCTTATAAAATTGTGCACATAATTTTTTTAACACCTATTTCACATCTCTTCAATAAGTCCATATCCGAAAGTATTTTCCCAGCAAAGTTTAAAAACTGATTTATTAACCCAATATTTAAAGCAGGCGATCCAAAATGAATTATGTATTACCCGCCCAATAAGTAAATCAAATAGCTTATCGCTAGTTTTTGAAAAGCTCATTTACGATCAGCTCTTCTTCCAAGTAAAAGTAACTGTGTACAGCCACACCTGAAAACTGATTTAAAATCGGTCCGCATAAAAGTGATTGATAATACTTACGTACCTGGACCTGGGAAAAGCGTCAGGTCAATCTGTGCTACGTTAAAGGCTGAATTGCTATTAGTAGCAAATTTATTGATGAAATTTAACATAAATAAAGGAAAACATGTCCACTTGACATAACCCACAATTCTCAATTTTTATGAGAATTTATATGAAACTGAGCAGTTCGTTGCAATAAAAACACAAAACTAACAAGAACATAACACATTAATCACTTTTAACACACACTCACCTGGAATTTGCACCTGAAAATACACGAAAATCGAGACGTAAACAACCCGCGAAACGTACACATATAAACCGCGAGCTGACATTTCTCCAATTGCTGTCAACATACGACATTCGATATTGGGATGTTTTTCCCGAGGAATACACTGGTGGTGATAAGAACTGGCAAAAACATCCCCCGCAAAAGATATTAGATAAATAATAATTTATCATATATCATATCCCATTAGCGTAAAAGAGAGAAAGAGCAAGAAAGAGATCGGTAGCATTTCACATTCCACATTATAAAAGAGCCATAACTACCACCAGAGTCAGTTGGCTCAAGCGATATTAACAAACCAATTTGTACACTATTTTTACCAGGAAGAAATCAATTAATTTTGCAAATTGATGTAAAGTGGAATGCTTCAGGTAAATTTCATGGTAAATTTACAATGATCATTCCCGAGTGAATTTTATATTTTTTGTCACAAAGCATTACTGTGGAACATAAAAACAACATGGCGGAACTGCCTATATAAGAATGCTGCGATAAGCATCAATCTCTTTCAAGAAGAATCAAAGACAAAAGTGAATTCTAGGCCAAAATTAAAGCCTGTACGTAAACATTTTCAAATATCCCGGGATATCGGTTCGGTTTAAAATTTCGACATAATTCGTTAAAATTCGTTAATCGCGTGTGAAGTAGACTTGACTTGACTTGACTTGCATCAATCTCTTTCAAGTTTCGACAAGCGATCAAGCAAGAAGTGTAGTGACCAACAGAATAAGTTAAAAATTTTCTAGTGCAGTTGTATTTAATCATAGTG
Organism: Dioctria linearis; assembly: GCA_963930735.1. NCBI lineage: Eukaryota > Metazoa > Arthropoda > Insecta > Diptera > Asilidae > Dioctria > Dioctria linearis. The sequence continues at coordinate 140,695,488 of OZ005744.1, forward strand.
ATTCCGCGTTTGTTCCAAATCATCTTTGGTGGAATAAAAGTTGAGTTCTAGCAAATTAAGGTGAATGGTGAGGTATTTAGTTTTGTGTGCAATCCACGTTAAAATATTGTGAGACACAAGATACGAAGAAGGGCATTGTGTCTCAATATGTGATTGCAGCAGAACGAAAGGGAGCATTTTTAGATTTGCATCAAAAGACTATGAACAAATAGTGAAATCCAAATTACACCAACTTTTTAATCGATTTTTCTTTCATATACATTTTGTATTTTTTTTTTGTAATTTATGTTCACACCCGAAATAAATTTATTGTATTTTCCAGTGAAATTAGGAATAGAGTTTGTAATCTTGCAATTTGTAGTTTGTAGACATTGCAGTAACTTTTAATGCATGATTAAATTTCAACAGTTGTAGTTTGTACTATAGTGGTAATTTTTTTTCCATTTTTTTATGCAATAAAACAAAGGTGAAGTAACGCTCGCATTTATTCATTACTGAACCTTCCTTTCCTTCTAAATCCGCTACACACACCGCTACATTTATATCAACACTTTAATTTTGAAATTAATTCTTGAAGTTAACTTGATAAATATGAACAAACTATCAACACGGTTTTGTTCCACATCGTTCAACTTTTACCAATTTCGTTATTGCAAAGGCCTTAGATAGAGGCTTACAAGTTGATACAATATATACAGATTTTTCTAAGGCCTTTGATAAGATAGACGACCTACACATCTTTAAAAAACTGAGTAGACTTGGCTTCCATACAAATTCAGTTTACAGGTTTGATTCATATCTAAAAAACAGGAGGTTGTCTGTAGTTCTGAATGGAATATCGGGTGTACCCCAAGGAGCAAGGCTCGGTCCCCTCATTTCCCTACTTATTAATAATGATCTTTCATTAATAATAAAATCGTCATGTCTTATGGAATCCATTCTATCAAGTCTCTATAAACGCAATATAAGCAGTTCAAAAACGATTTACAACCATTCTTACTTACAAATTCGATCGCACGTATATAGAATACCCAGAAAGACTTCGTACGTACTCATTGTTAAAACTCGAAAAACGTTGAGCTTATATTGATGAATTATTTTTCCTAAAAATTACGTATAACCTCATAGATATCAATGCACAATTAGGGTATAACATTTCACCAATTCCATTTCGCCGTACTCCTACATTTCAGCTTGAAAGCGCCAGGACTACCATTAAAGACAAGTCAGCTCTAATCCAGAAACAACACAATAATATATTTAATTCCATTGACGTCTTCGGTAATAGTCTTTCTTCCTCAAAGCATTCTACTTTTGATGCAATAAAAACTTGCTCTCTCCCTGCCTGAAAGTTCTTCGTCTCTCCGTTTTCTCACAATAAAAATAAAAAAAAAAAACTTAGATATTACCTACTTTCCATTAAAATGTTAAAATGTATGTATACCTTAATGATATATTCAATAGTTTCTGAACTCATTAAGATTTACTAATATTTAAGCATATGTAGCTTCTCAACTAAAATTTATCTACTCAAAAAAATTAAAACAACTGTTTTGCTTTAATATTTTCCCGGTAGTATGTAAAAGGATTTCTGTTATACTATCGCATAAACTCTCCAAAATAAATAATAAATAAATAAATAAAACATTTGATTAGAAATATATTTTATTTTCTGTTTATTGCCTGTCTAATGAAAATGCACAAAAAACAGACAAAAAATGATTGCTAATGTAAGAATTTGCAATTGAAACATATCCAGGAGAAAATTTCGTTCGTTACAATTTTTATCGACTTGCACCCGAAATATTTCAACGAGATCAAACAAGTTGTGTTGATTTTTTTTTTTTTTTTTTTTTCATAATAATAACAAAATTTCTATACAAAGTGGATACACATATTATTTATGTAACTGTACAGGTACTCTACATAGATATAAATCTCACGCAAAGAGACATTCTTCTAACAATTTTACGGCTGAAAGTCAAACAAATAACTTTTCAAAGTGGAAAATGTGCTGCGAAAACCACCAAGTTTCCCATTTTATTTTGACAGGACAAAAAAGCTTGCATACGTAAAAAGGTAACTATATAAATTGAGTTAGCTTATGTTCCATGTATATACACCTATATGTAATCATACTTACAGCTATAAAGTTTTTTTATATAAAGTACCCCGCGGGGGATCATTTTGTATTGAAACTTATTTGGCAGATAAAGATACATATGTATGTGCGCCGCTATATGGTATAGTCGTAAGTATTTTTACGTTGAACACGCTTTTTTTTCCTGAGAAAAGAAGGTATATTTACCATAAAATGCGTTTCTATACAGTTATGTGTTGGTTCTTTTATCATATACGAGTACATTCACGTAACGCGGTGGTAAAGGTTCGTAAAACAAAATTTTATCCCATGAAATAATACTAACAGCATCTCGTCTACCACCAACCTCTTAAAACGCTAGAGATTTCCACTTGAATTCAAAGGATATCCGTGGCGTTTGTGGATATAATGTGATCCTGGCTGGCATCTTTCCTGAATTTGGATTGGCGCCCTCCCCCACAGACCAGTCAGCTAGCTTCATAAACATAAAAAGCCACTTACCCAGAAATAAAATTTTTGTATCCGAAATTTTCATCTTCGGTGAAGATGTTAGATGCGGATACAAAACGGAATGGGCACAGAAAAACTTTGCTGACATAATTTTTTTACATATCATTCTATTGGTTGTATGTCCAACGGTGTCCTTCGGGCTTTGATATTGTTCCAGGAGATGGGGTACGTATTTTCTGGAGGGCATTTATAAACGGCAAACGGAAAACATAACTGTCGGTCATTGTATTGGACGCGCCGCAGTTAAGGAGATCAATTGGAATTTATTTGATTGCCAAAGAGTGAAGGATATATTTAGGGAAAAACACTATACTCGTACACATAATAACGCAAATTTGTTGTTGCTAAACCAGCCCCATTGAACTTATCAATAACTTGAACCTAGCTTGTAAGTTTATACAAGATGTTAGCATTAGATACATATATCTCTAGAACACGACCGGACGGGAAGTCAACAAAGATAAAGGGCAGTCAAGTGGAAGGGATTTATTTTGTGAATATGGCTCTTTTAACAATCACCACCCACTAGCAGTAGTACCACAACCAAATCAACCAGGGCATATCTTTTGTAATCTTTAATAGTAAAATGAATTTTATGGAAGGATTTATGTGACGAGCTACAAATATAAATTTTTTTTTGTTCTAATGAAGTTGTAAGCAATGCTCGTACAATGTGAAACTGGCATATTGGAACATAATCCAACGAATAAAACAGATATTGATATGCGGATGTGTTTAAAAACCAGTTACATTACATTCCTAGTTCTCACACTACACGCTATGTAAGCTCACCTTGAAAAAGGACTGAAAAATATACTCTGTCATATGAGAACCCATGAATGATCGATCTGGTAACTAATTTCGCTACTCTGACATTCCATAAAACAAACTGACGTTACCATTCTCTACCAGCGATAGCTGGTCTACTGCCTAACAATATTATTAATATCGAAAACGTAAAATGGATGATTGCAAACTTAACAGATGGCATTATTCCGGTCGGAAGAGGAAAGGCTGAGCCTATATCTCGACGCTATATTCAGCATTTCTATTGCGTTGAGATATATCCGTGTAGGATAAAGAATGGTAAAGATTACTTTCATACTGATTATATTTAAAAAGCTTTCCCTTGAACTGTTCACAACTTGCATCCTGAAGGGATTGACTCCTCTACGAGATCCTGACAGAGCCATTCCCAATTACTTTTCCATGGTAGTATATGTAGTAGCCGATAAGAATGGAACTGATTGTACATTTATATGATGAATCAACCAGGACGAGGAGTTTTAACCACTCAGAAATAGAAATAACTACGCGCAAGGTAGTGTATTTTCCATTCTACGCTGGTGCAAGTTGGTTAATTTCTGTTACCATGCCACTAAGAAAATTCATATGAAGTTCTCTAAGTATGTGAGTATGATCTCACTCTACTTATCGGTACGTTCAGCAAGGCCGTCTTGCGTCAATTGGGTACTCATGCTGCGTGAACTTAAGATTGTTAAATATTGGTGTACATTCATACAGTGACGGCAAACCTGACGTAGACAAACTAAATTGGTTTAATGATTGGTAATAACGGACATATTGTAGCAATTCTATCACCTTTATTTACATATTATATCCATGCACGAAGGGGGCTATAAAATACACCAGCTTACCAGAATCCAGCTATGGTTTATCGAGGATTTTGTCAAAATACGTTGGTGCTTCCAAACGTTCTTAGCTTTGTTGCAAGATATGAAGGTGCTTTTGCTATTAAATGCTGTCTTCAGGTTCTCGTAAGCATGTGTTAGTATGGCAGTATATATATAATTTCCCATATTTTCCCAGTGCTTTATCCGGGTATATGTGCGAAGCGCACAACCCAAAATTAATCTAGTCAAAAATAGTTTGCGAAGCGCACAGGGGATTAAGGGATTACGCATTGTTTTAGGTCGTATCTTTACCTGGCCTAAGTAATATACCCACGTAGGGTGTATTTTCCAAGCACAAAGAAACACACACAAATGCAGGTAGGCACACACACACACACTCATACAGGCAGGCAGGCCAACACACACACACACAGGCAGCCTGCCTGTGTGTGTGTGTTGGCCTGCCTGCCTGTTCGTGTGTTTCTTTGCGCTTGGCGCGGAGCGTACTCCTCATATTGATATTAGTGGTTTAAAAAACTTAATTTAACTTACATAGATCAGGTAAAGATCATAGATCAGGTAAAGATACGTGCTATAACAATGCATTGACCTTAACCATAGCCGCGGGTTTCCAAAACAATGCGTAATCCCTTAACAATTGTGCGCTTCGCAAACTCCTGCTTGTGCGCTAGGAGAAGTGTTTTTATGGCTTGTGCGCTTCGCAAATACACCCCTTTATCCAAACCTAGTGTGCTTGTTCCAAACCCTATCCTTACTACCAGCTCGATTAACACTATCCAATATGAAATGGGTTGGAATGGTAAAATACATTTACACCTCCCTACAAAAGAATGCGCAGCCTTAAACACTTTATATTTCCAGCTTTGGGACATACTCTGCACAATCTATGTTAACCATCTCAGTGTCAACTCGGACCTAACATAGGGAATATATGTGTAGGAATTGTTAATCTGGCAGTGGTGGATAGAGGGGGGGGGGGGGTCCTGGGTGTTATGACTACTCCCCACTAAAAAGTAAAAAATATTTAATTAATTGAGTTACTTGAAAAAAACATATTTTTTATTTTAACTTTGTTTATTTATATAATTCAACTTCAAAAAATTATACAAAATATTTTTATTCAAAACTTAAAAAAAAATTTATTTCAATGCATATTATTGTATGCATGTGATGTATGTGTATAGGTTTTTCTCAGAAATTGAGTTTGAAGCCCAACTTTGGGAGATCCAAAACCCACGAGAAACACTTCTCAAGCTACGAAACAGACTCCCTCACTACCACATCAGAGCCCTAACTTAGTCCTAACTCCTAACATTCTAAAATATTTGCAGCGTTCTTATGCAAAACCACTGACATGTATAATAAGGACTGACTACGTCCATAGAAATATACTGCAGAAAGTGAGCTTATATATTCGAAAGGTTTTATTAAAATCCCTTTCCATCTTCCTGCCAATGGTTTTTTCAATGTTGGCATTGACGTAATAACTATTTTTGACACACAAAATTACATCCGCATGAAATAGCATATCGAACAGTTAGGCCAAAAATTTGTCTTGAATGACTCCTGCAGTTTGCACCCTAAACTACAATTCTATTAAAAAATGACTTTTTGTTAAAAAATTTATATTAAATAACCGGCCAAGTGCGAGTCGGACTCGCGCACGTAGAGTTCCGTACCATCGTACAAAATTTAACACTATGGTATGTACTTTTTATTTATTTTCTCAAATGAGAGTAGGCGTCATGTGAAAAAATAATGCTGTTATTTGAAAAAAGGGCCTACTTGTGATAATAATAACAATGAATGAGAATAAAACGAGGAGAAAACGCCGAAAAAATCACGTTTCCTGCATGGGGCCCGCCTTTAATTTTATTTTAGTTTTATTATTTGTTGTTATAGCGGCAATAGAAGTACAAACTCTGTGAAAATTTCAACTGTCTACCTATTACGGTTCATGAGATACAACCTGGTGACGGACGGACAGGCAGCGAAGTCTTAGTAATAGGGTTCCCGATGTTACCCTTTGAGTACAGAACCCTAAAAATAACACAAGCTTAATGCGGAAACTTTCCTATTACCTCACTACAGTACTACGATAGCTAAATTAAGAGACTTACGGCCCTGCACCCATTTGATGTTTTTTTTAATATTAGTAAATAAAAAGATTACTCTTTTGGACTTTTTACCGGGTTAAACTTAATCTTGTTCAAGAAAGAATTTTATGGGATTCTCCGGTATATAGAGAAAGCTAAAAAATGTTCTAATATGTTATTTCATCACACAACCCATTAATTTTTGGTGACAAGTTTCAAGGCTTGGTTTGACTCATCAACAGGTCCCAAATAGCGAAATATTAGTAAGATTAACCCCCCCCCCCTCCCCCCTGATTTCAATACTAGCAATCTTCCGTTATACATGGTGTATGGTAGATGTATCTCGTGTTTGGCGGTGACTAGAACTAAACATTAATGGAATATAATATCGATTTCCTCTGAGATAAAAACCCGCCTCTAGTGGGTTTTAGTGACTTTGAAGGACAGGAAGGTGGTTACAGTAATACAATGTCTCTGCGGTTGGTACGTGATATCTCAGGAATTATGAGGATAAAAAAGCTGATCTGCTAGTCAGTTCTGGTTTTGAAAATTCTTTCATAGAATAAGAAATACAAAGGAGTGGGGGGGGGGGGGTAGGCTTAATATCACAATGGACCGCAAATGGTCTAAGTGAGGCTGATCGCACGTGCGATGGCACCCGCTCTAACCTAACCACAAAAGTCCTCCTCGGCAGGCTGCAGAGAAAATTCACAGATTGGGGTGTTATTGGAAACCAGTATTCCACACATAAGCATGGGCAAAGAAGCTGGTTTTCCAGTTTTCCATAAAAGTCATGTACAATATCCGACTTTCGGGAATTTTTACCCAATTTTGGAAATCCTCATGCTTTTTATACCCTAGGCCTAGATGAAATCTAAAGGGTATACTAAGTTTGCCATTCTGTTTGTAACACATCGAAATAATGATGGTAGAGCAAAATGGATTCGACACCCACGCATAATATTTAAAGTTATTCTGATTTTGGCATGTTCGTCCGTCCGTCAGTCTGTGCACACGACAGCTCGAAAACGCGTTCACTTAGAAGCTCACATTATGTAAACAGAGCTTATAATATATGTATAAGTAATAATAATAATAATATTTAAATATATATATATATATCTACATATATATATATAAATTTAAGTTCAAAAATGGGACAAATCCTCCTTCATAGGGTTGCCATACAAAAATTACGTTTTCCACTATATATTTGGACACGGCCTGAGAACGCGTCTATATAGAGAGCTAAAATTTAGTACATGGTGTTCTTATAGTACTAGCAAATTACAAAAATGGACTAAATCGGGGTACCCATTCTTGGTGTTGCCATATAAAATCTTAGGTTTTTTACATATACTGTGAAAACGATCAGTCCTAAACATTTTTATTGTACTAACAACTTCTTCAGAATACGAAATCCTATAAAATTGGACTATTGTTTCTGTCCGACAAACCGTTCTAGAAATATATACGAAAAAACACTTCAGAAATCAAATCAATCGGTGACCATACAAAAAATTATACGGGCATTCATAAGGTATCATAAGAATTGGTCTTACACCAATTCTAGCTTTTTTGCACTTGTTTAAAATTCATTCTGAATGTCTTCTCATGAAAGAGTTGTACCACCCAAGTAGCAATCACCGCGGTTACAAAATAACTAGCATTTCTTTCAAAAAATGATAGCTTCTCAGTTATTTTGTCACACATTCAGAAAACGCAGCTAATTTTAGTGTCAGAAAAACCTCGTGGTGTATGAACACAAACATTGAGGTTTCAATGTGCCTTAAAAATTACTGGTTTGGAATGTTTAGGTTCTTTACAACTTTAAAGCGACTGCAAGTGAAAAATGGATCTCTTCGTTACTAGCTAGAAATGGTATTGCGAAATTCAGTCATATTTTTCCCATATTTACCACAAATTGAAAAAAAATGAATCTTCAAAATTGAAAAAAAAACCTACTATTGCCAAGAAAACACTGCTGGTGAATTTGAAGTTCCATGGTGACCTCAAGCAACGATAGGCGACAAAAAAGTTTATTTTCCAAGGGAGAAATGGTTTTGTTGTACCCTAGAAAACAGTGGATTTTAAGTTCCATATTGACCTCAAAACAACAGAGCTTGCGGAAACATGCAAATAACAGACGCATAATGTACTTAACTGCAGACGGTACTGATAGTGCTGCATGTACTGCGTGAGAGAAAAATAAGCTGAAATTTAGTTTTTCAAATAATGTAGTTAATTGAGTAAAATAGTGGTAAATTGAATAAAATAGTGATAAAATAATATAATAAATAGAAAATCCACAAGAAAAAAATTAAATAAACTAAATTAATGTCATTGCTCGATGAAAAAAAGTTATAATAAGACGCAGACTTTTAAGCCGACAAACATTTAACAGGCGTATAGCTAAAGTGATTCTTAAAACAGAAAAATACATAAAAGTCAAATAATTTGAAATAGTGAAAATAGCATTGTATATTATTTAGGGCTTGTAAATTATTCTAATAAAAATTATACTAGTTTAAACGAAAATATTGCTTCAAGTTCGACTACTTTTGTCACATACCTGTTTCTATTGAACAGAAAAAAAACTTCTAACGTTTGGTGGAATTAATACAAATAAAATGTTGCTAGCTTTATGCATTTTGCTGTTTAAGGATTAACTATTAGAGCAGTTATCGTGGACGGGCACATAAACAAAACACAGTTTTGCAGGTTTTCAGGAAACGGTGCACTTACTTTAGAGTTGTTATGAATTGAATGGTTATTGTTTCACGTAAGTTACTGAAAAACGTCATAGTAATATTAATACCACTCGGTGTATGCAACCGAAGTGATAAAACGGTTATATGACGGGTATTTCACTTCAATTTGCTACTTGAGCAGTCAACTCCTGGAATGCCATGTTTAAAGGGAGCTTTTAGTTTTCACAAGGATAGCCTATTTTCGCACGCGTTGTAAAGCATTTAACAATTGTATGTTCAACTGATTTTGGAATAGTCTGCCTACATACTGCACCCATACTTGCCAAGGCGTAGGGATACCCTATGATTCCGTAGCACAGCTTTGGTAGGAAAGGAAAAAGGCGTGCGGAATCGAGGATTATTAGCTTGAGTCAAGGTGGTCACGGTGTTCATTACGCAGGAATATTTGCAGCACTTAGCTGAGAGGGAAAACAGAGAATGACAAACTGTTCCACATTCGTACTATTCTGCTTTTGAAGGATTTGTGGAATTTCACAGTACGGCCGAATTCGACTTGATTGGTGTAAAGATAAGCTCGGGTTACAGTTCGTGTAGTGCGCATAGGAAGAATTCTACAAGGGATCACGCTAGAAATTTCTTCAGAGCAATTTCCATAGAAATAGCGATAAAAGATAGACAGACATCAGACATTATGCCGGTACTATAGGGAGTTAATAGTTGCTATTGATATGTCACCGATAATAAGCAGCAAGACTTTCTATTTGACTTTGTTTAACGCAGTGATATAAGACTTGTAGATATACGCCAAGTCTGATAGAGTCAAATATTTTTTGCATCTTTAAAAGAAGCACAGGCATCACGTTTTTTCAATACCAAAAATGTGATCGGACCAACTAAGATCGTTATATATTTCAATGCCTAAGACCTTGAGGTGTCTTCTCCATCGACGGAAATGGATTGAATGGGTGTTGGAGGACGTTTGAGTGATAACAGACAACATTGCGATCTGATAGCATTAAATATGACCCGCTGTGCCCCAAGCGAGTAACTTTGTAAAGTCATAGTTTAGTGTACTAAACCTGTGGTTTCGTTTGTCAACTATAGGATTCCCACGAGAATCAGCTATAGAATCGAACGAGTACATGAAATTAAGGGTACTATAGTCTGCCAAACTATGAATAGAATTGGAAGTAAGAGCTGTGAATCATTAATATAAAAAGAAGAAGAGAGAAGAAGAAATTACAAAACCTTGCCGTACACCAGCATTGAATATAAAACTGTCAGAAGTAACTTCGTCCAATATAATTTGAATTGAACGGTGGGAGAGAAAACTTTCAATCCATTTTAAGAAAAAAGGGTCTAGACCTAATGCCTGAATTCTAGCTAAAAGAGCAGGATGCCAGACTTTATCGAAGACCTTTGAGATATCTAATACCATGATTTTAGATTCACCAAAAGGATGTGGACATTGATTCCAACGCCCGATAAGGCGACCGACTAGCACGACAGCCGTATTGGCGATCGCTAGTAAGGTGAATTCGTCTTCAGTATTTTGGCTACACATGTGCAAGTTTCCATGCCGACGGAAGGACTTCTGTCAAATAGGACAGGTGAAATAGTTTGCGTAGAAGTAGAAGTTTATCTAAAGAAGAGACGCAGCGCTTGGCTATCATTTGCGAAATACCATCAGACCACCCAGCAGCATTAGATACACTGAGATTCGGGAGCACTACTAGTAAAGATTTTCTGTCTAATCCTTTAATCGAATTGGTTTTTAACTTGCTGTATAATAGATCTACAGGTGTTATGTGCCTCTCTTTATAGATCTGTCTCCCCGCAGGACTTGTAGTTGAAGAATGACAATAATCAAACGAGGATTGAGTGTCAGCGTCAGATATATTGGGCCTGCGATATAAAAAACAAAAAAAAATCATGTGTTGAATAAGATTAATTTTCAATCTAATCCAAACTTAATTAAACTCTGGATTAGTTGAGGCGAATTCAGAGACACATGAGAAAGGCACATCATTACGATTATACCGGACGACTCCCCTCTGCACAATGTTAGAGCCTTCACAAGATGCAGGATAATAAAATAAAATATAGTATGGCTAGGGATGCTTTTTCTCTTTCACCAAGGCCTATTGGTCAATTAAGACTAAAGGAGGTACGAAAATTTTAATATTTTATGGAACAATAGATGATACCTACTCTCGGCAAGATTATTTCGTATAACAGTTGCAAAAGCATCATAGTATGCGTAATGATTTTGGAGCTTATAAAAAACAATAAATTAAATAAACCGATGCTACAGTGCAGAGCCATTATTTCAAGCACATAATCTGATCTGAATCGATGAAATTGTTCATAATATATGTGAGGTAAATATAAATAGACCTTATCAAAACCCTCGAGAAATACTTTTCCAAGCCATGAAACAGAAACCTATATGTGTGCGTGCGTAGTCCGTTTTCAAAAATGTTCTATATTGATACATATGGAAAAGTGCAAAACATTGACTTTAGATATGCTATAGAGCCTAAACTACTATCTATTCAGGAAAATAGTCTTCTAGTAATTTACAACTTGGTTGATTACCTTCCCAAAGGCTACACTTCCTATATTCCTTACTTAACAAAATAATAAAATAGTTTTGATTACAAAATAACCTTACCATTTTACGCTCAATACCTCTCAGCTGAGTAATAAATGCATGTGTGTATGTGCGGCCGTAGTCCGAATCTGTAGGCAGCTACATTCGATATCATCAACCCACGGCATGCCATGACGACACAGCGACATTATAATGATTACTCAGCTGAGAAGTTTTGTTTGAGGAATCGTAGTCATTTGGTTAAGATAAATTTATTTAAATAATTTTGTTCGGAAAGGTATGAAAATTTTATTACCGTTCGGAAGATAAGAAAGCAAGCTCAAGATTATCAGAACACCATTTTTCTGTATGAATAGTAGTTTAGAGCGGGGGAGCAATTCAAATCAAACTTTTGTCAGTTTTACATAAGACCACTGAAAATATTTTAGAATATAAGGATTACGTCAGGCCTCGCATGTGGTAGGAAGGGAGTCTGTTTCATGGCTTGTGAAGTATTCTCGAGGGTTTTGACCTTATACATCACATTTACATTGTTTGGACGTAATCTGGTCGTAACAAATAAAACAAATACCAGAACAAAAAAGAAATATCTAGTGAACTTGTGATAGATGTGTAAGGCAGATAAAAAGAAGCTCACTGAAGTGCTCAGGGATATCGCGAAAAGAGTTCGGTAGATATAACTATAACTAACTATCGATGCTAAGATGAATTTGAAGTAAGCGTTGAAATGTACAACCCCAGCAAATATACACACACTCCACATATACACACATACACACTTAATATATCAAGGAGCTACTTAAATATAATTTCCTTGAAATATTTTATTAAAAAAAAAAAAAAAAAAATCCTTACAACGGCATATCTACACTTCCCCAATGGAATTTTCATATAGCATCATTTCATCCCAGGAACTATGCATATGTATGTAGCTGTATATCCACTCAAGAGGACAGTGCCCTGCGTCTCTCTCGATATTCCTTCCGCGCTTACGTTCGATTTGTAAAAGTTCAATGCCACGCATCAGACGACTTGGCAAGTGCTTTCCAAACCCGATCAATACTCATTTAAAATTGCAAGAAATTGCCAAGAATTCTTGAGCACATTCGCCAGCCACCACCATCCCCCCAACAAATACGATCCCGCACTGGAATAAGTCAGGAGCGAAATGAAGAGTTGGAAAAAGCGAATATTAATTATTCACTTGAGCACAATCGAGCGTTCTTTGCCTTTCCTTTGATAGAAGCACGGAAGCGTTATCGCCTGTTGCCTCCGGGAATCACTTCTCTCGAATTAAAGGATTAATTTAAGTGCAGGATAATTTCAGGGAAAAGAAAATTCTTCTTTTAACCTGTCAGGTGTTGGTAGGATTTAACCTATATTTTGACTTATAATTGACAAGCCTTAAAAGAAAAAGATATTTGCACCTAGTGTGATAGGGGTATGGGGGGGGGGTTGAGTAGAGACCCTCCTTTTGCTGGAGAAAGTGTCTCGTTAGTTTTGTCATCTTTAAAGCAGAGTGAACTAATTGAAGTCAGCAGCACCCGAGCTCAGAGTAAAGATAAGCACAGCACGAGGAAAGAACAAAAGTCCTCACGAATGGAATGTGTCTTTACTTGAATGACAGCTTCAGGACTTTTGCTTGTTGATAACTTCTGCTCCAATTACCTTCAGAATAGTTTCCTTTCACAAATAGTGTGGCAGGGCTTCCCAGCTTGTTTCCTGTGATAATTACTACTCAGTTCAGGAGGTATATTCATCTCCCAGAAGGTGACGTAGAAACGTTCAACCGTTTGTGTTTCTTTTTTCTTGTGTGAAGGGAAATCTATTCCATGGAAATTCCGTATTTGTGAGGCAAACTTATAGGAATTATGGCTGCAGTTTCAAAAACAATGAGAAAACTGATAGAGAAGCAAAGGTTTAACAGATTTTTATGAAGAAATTTTTAGACTCACTTATTTTAGTATATTGCAATTACTTACAGCATAAAAGGCTGATTACGGCTGATAGCCTAATTGTCAGCATTAGTAGAAAATTAGAAGTCGCATATATATGCATACATGACTACCCACTCTCTGTAGAAACATGTATCCAATTTATTAAAAATAATCTTTTTTATGCTGTATGCAAGCATTCCACTGAAAATACTGAGGCAAATATCCATCTACTTAGTCAGTACCTACAACGCGAAACTGCAAGGATTCATTTGGATGGCTTAATAGTGAGTATAAGAGGAAGAAACGAATCGTTGGTCTCGTTTTTTTTACAAATTCGATCAAATACACTCGAAATGGAGTAGTGGGCAATCTTGTAAAAATATAAAACCTTTTATCATAAGTTGCCGGTCATATCATAAACAGTGCCAGTAGAGTATGCTGCCTTTAGGACAGCCTCATTAGTCTTTAATGGAAAATTCAGTTTAAAATCTAACCACTTTGATATGCGGTAGTAAATCGGTGGAGTTTACGATGTCTGGAACATCTGTTTCAATTGAGCCCTCAAAGTGAATTTATTATGGTCGCAGCGTGCTGCATGAGACAGTATGCTACACTTGTGCCACTGACAGCTAGCAGCAGTGGAGGAAAGGTCTGAAAAAAAAAACAAAACCTTTGCGTGGAACTATTTGAAGAGTGGCGAAAAGTCGAAATACTTGTGTCCTTCTCAGCAAAAAAAAACGGAGAAAAATTTTGTCAAACAAGCAAAATTTCGGGAAGTAGAGGCGACCTCCTGTTAAACAGTGATTCAAGAGACGGAATTAAGAATTTATGGTATCGTATAATCTTAATTCTAACCTGCCTTTCCGTTATAAGTGAAAACATTGCTATCAAAGGATGCAGTATCTTGGATTATCGACGGATTTGGATTTGTCGACGCCAAAATAATTTTCGAATACATTACGACATTAGGGCATAGCAAATGCTGCGACACGATAATGTCGTCGTCAAAAAGTAGAGCAAATTTCTAAAATTGTCGTTGCGAAGTGCGACATTTGAGTTTGACAGTTCATCTGTTGACAAATTTCGAGTACCTTTCTATTAAATCTCGTATAAATGCACATAAGCTTTAAATACAACTTATACTTATTCTTAAAAAATGTGGAAAATGTCCTGTAGACATCCCAAAAAAGCAAAACTCAACTCATCTATCTTGAAATGACGACGATAATGTCGCATTCATTGTATTTCATCTGCGACAAACGACGACGCCAATTGGCGTCGACAATTTTGTGTCGCAATCATTGTATTTCAGGCTTTAGGCACATCTAGTGTCGCACGTCTCCGAAAAAATTGTAGGACAGGTGTCTTAGAGTTTTCCGTGTAATTTGAATTGAACGACACGTGCAAACCCACGTTTTATATTGGAATTTCTGTCCACGAAAAGAGGAATTCCGTGATGAAAACCGGCTAAGAACTAAGAACCAGGAATTAAAAAAACGGGCAAGTGCGAATCGGACTCGCGCACGAAGGGTTCCGTACCATCGTACAAAATTTCACACTATGTACTTTTTATTTATTTTTTCAAATGAGAGTAGGCGTCATGTGAGTCTCATGTCATGTCTCATTTGAAAAAATAATAATAATGCTGTCATTTGAAAAAAAAATGCCTACTTATGATAATAATAGTGAGTAAGAATAAAACGAGGGAAAAACACTGAAAAAATCACGTTTCTTGTATGGGGGCCCCCCTTAATTTTTAATTTTATTTTATTTTTAATATTTGTTGTTATAGCGGCAATAGAAGTACAAACTCTGTGATAGTTTTAACTGTCTACCTATTATGGTTCATGAGATACAACCTGGTGACTTACGGACAGTGAAGTCTTAGTAATAGGGTTCCCGTTGTTACCCTTTGGGTACGGAACCCTAAAAAATGGAACAGGAGCATTTAAAAACAAAAGATCATGACGGCAGGAGAAGAAAACCGTTGTAGGGCCGCAATCAGTGAAAGAGAAAAAAACATTGTTTTTTCTTTAACAACGAGGAAACGAAGGTTGGGCATGGACGAAGGGAAACGGTTTAATTGAAAAATAATTATTGCTGAAATTACATAAACGGGGACTCCAGGAGGCCTCCTCGAGACAGCTACTATAAAATGCTTAGGTTGCTTTTTGCCGGAAAACTCCGATCTTTATTTTATAATTCTTTATTTGCTCAACATTTCGAGCCTTGGTTTAGTACCCTTCTTCACTATATATATAGCTGGAAATATAAACATATGAAAAATGTAGAATTACTTTAGTATTCTTTTACATTTGTTTTCGATGTTATAACACCTTTTTTTTTTAAATCTTGGAACATATTCCACAAAATACACATTAAAAATAGTAAAAATGTTAGCTGAACATAAAAATAAATAATTTAAATTAGTAGATAAGTAAAATTTGTAAAATAATAGTAAAATTTTTTTAGACTAATGTATACTAATCGAAACTTTAAAGGATCACAGATGAATGATGTTTCGAGTTCTTTGACATATTGTGTTGTCAAGATTTCAGTCTTCTTAGTATGCGTTAGTAGTATTTGTTGATTAACTCTGTGTATTATCTTAAGTTCCCAGTGTGCCAAATTCGGAATTTTTCTAAGCATTTGTAAAGAAAAATTAAGAAAATTCCGAAAAAATTTCGGATTCCTAAACTTTTTCCGAACAAATTCTTTGCGAGCAGAATAAGTAAATTTTTACAAAAACGCCAAAAGTGCCGAATATTACCCCTCAATTCAACGCGAAAAGAGTCCGTCTATTCTTATGAATTTCTTAATGATTTCCTAGAGAAAATTGTTAAGATTCCCATCTGAATTCCAATTGAAATGCTAAGAAATTCACACCAATTTCTCAAAAATATTCCTTAAAGGAAATTCACAAATTTCCTAAAGAAAATTGTCAAGCTTTTTATCTGAATTTCGATTGAAATCCTAAAGGCGCTTTCACATCAAAAACAAGAACCGAAAAAATGTAAACCGAAAAACTCGATTTATTCCACTTTAAAACAGGATTTTTGCTCCAATGCTTTATAAAATCCAGGGAAATACAATAAACTAAGAATTTTACTGAGAAAATAATTATATTTATTTCAGCTTTTTAAGAAAAACACAACTTTTATTTTTTATCGGCCGAAAAGCTTATGGTTTTATTAATGAAATTATTAGTTTGTCCTATTTCCCATGATTTTTTTAATTATTGGAGTGTTTCGGTTCTTGTTTTTGATGTAAAAGTGCTCTAGGGAATTCATAAAAAATTCTCAGAAATATATATTAAAGCGTTCCGAACTGGTAAAAGCCCAAAAATGCTTTGAAAATGCTTTAAATAAGCATTTTTAAGATTCGAGTTTTGTAAGTTCGGAAAATAAATTGATTGTAAAGATAAAAACGGCAAATATATTAACATTTTGGACCTTTTTTTTAATGCACATGCTGCTTTCAGGCGTTTTTCTATGTCGTCCATAGTTTGATTATCTATATAAAGTAAGAGCCGCCTCTGTAATAAAACAATTATATATAAATGTTTGATAACAATTAATTGTTATTTTCAAATACCTTTGAAAACGGAGACAATCAAAAATTTTGATATTTTAATATTTTGCTCCAGTCCCATCCATGTGAAATGGAACAAAAGGTCATCAAGATCTTGACCGATCTCTTCATGACAGTGGTCAGAGCCGACCCTCCAAGGGTTGAAAAAAATGCTCTATGGAAAATTATAATAACAAAACATTTTTCATTGTTATAATTCCATGCTTCGGCAGCTTCGCCTTGTATTCCACTTATTTTCGGGACTTAGAAATCTTCTTTTGAAATTGTAGGCAATGAAGGAAGCATATTATTTAAGTTGGGGGTGTCTTTTGCGCTTTGTTCAATGCCTACATTTCCTCCTTCAAATAGAAGACTTCTCGCCCTAACTTTTGAATAGCGAGCAGGACAGAAAGATATTGGGCTCGAAGCACTGGGTTTATTTGGGACTGGTGAAGTACGACAGCGTTTATATGGCATATAGATTTTGAACAGCTTGTTTCACTCGCCAATATTTCAGCCATCTTGACATGCTCTGTACCACAAACGTATTCACGCATTTAATAAAAGCACTGAAATATTTATTGATATTCAACAATATATTACTCACCTTTTCCACTTTTTAGAAAATCGTTATCCACTTTCAACTATTGATTGATTGATTGAAAAAGAGGTTTGGGATCCCAAGGGGTCCCCCGAACGTAGGCCAAATCAAGACCCATTGTTCACCCTCCAGAGCCATGAGCAATCGTTCATAGATCCAAACCGGACGCTCTTATAAATTTAAGTACTTTCAATTAACTCTGAACATAAAATTACAGTGCAACTCAAGTTTAAGAAATGTTTTGGAAATGCCTTCAAAATTTAGAAAGAAATCAGTAAAAAACCCGAATTCACAATTCTTTGAAGACTCTTTCTGAATTTTAATAGTTATCTGAATACCATTCCAAAACTTGAAAAAGCCCTGAAGAGTGGGGATTTTTTTTACGGTCTGGCTCTTTCGAACACTTTCCGATTTTGTTCTTACCATTCCGAAGTTCCGAATTTGGCACACTGCGTTGGTTAAATTCTTCTTTTCTATGTAGATGTGGCACGCTTCTTTGATTTCGCGTTTTATTCTGTTTTTCTCTGTATTTATGAATCTTGCACTATCAATTGCGAATGTGTGTCCGGTTTGTATTTTGTGGGAGGCTAATGCTGATCGTGGCGTCTCCTTGGCTTGGCTATGTATGTTTTATGTTGGGATAGTCTGCTTTTTAAGTTTTTTAGATGTTTTTCCTATATAGGCTGTAGTGCAGTTTTCGCATGGTACTTTATAAACAACATTATTGGTTTCTTGTGTGGGTATAGGGTGTAACATCTATTGAGTTGCGTTATGGGTTTCAATGCCATCTTTATTTTATTATTATTATTATTTTGGATTATCCTGGTGATTTTTATTTTGTATTATCCTCGCGATTTTTTGATATAGTGGATGTATGTATGAGATGAATCTATACATTGGGGTAGTGTTGTCCAATGTTACTATGTTGTTAATCGTTCTATTGTATTGGGTGCTGCAATAATGTATATTCCTTGTTGCTTGCTTGATTAACGTATCTATTGTGTGGATTGGATAATTATTTTTTTTTGAGTGTGTCTGTTGCAATCTTTTTGTTTTCCTGTGCAAATTGTCGATTACTTAGTTTAAATATTTTGAATATATTGAATGATTGACCTGTGTTAATTTTTGTTTGTTGTGGGTGGTTGGAAAAATAATTTAGTATTCGGTTTGAGCTGCAAGGTTTACAGTACCAGTCGATTATTATTTTGTTATTGTTTGTCCTAATTAATCAGAAGTCTTACAATGGAATTGTTTTGTTCTCTTTTTCGATTGTGAATTTAAATCGATTGTGGATGTTAAAATGTGTGTCCGAATTCTATTTCGGAGCCTTCTGGTATTGTACATATAATGTCATCTACATACTTTTTTATAAATGTTGGTTTTATGTCAGATTTCTTTAGTGCTCCTTCCCTTACACCACTTCAACTAGAACGCCAGAGGGAAGATTTCCCATAAGAAATCCATATTTTTGTCTTTATAGTAGTTACATTCTATAACACAGAATTTAATTATTTCTTTGAAAATAACTATGTCTATTGGTGTAATTTCTTCTATTAAGTGCATTGATTGTCATTTCATCATAGACCCGATCAACAACAGTACCAGCTGTAAGCCTCAAATCAGCTGTAAACCATGCTACCATAAAAGTATAATGGTGAGTACGGCACAATGTTTTCTTTCTTCGTCCATGAGAATTACGAAATATTAAAATTTTCGACGATTCCGTGACTAAACAATGCAGCTATAGCATTTCACTGAATTTTTTATATACATATCTATTTGATTAAGTAGACTAGACTCTGACATAATTATAGGGATAAGTAACAGTGCAAACCATTGATTCCTAATCAGTACTTGTAGAATTTTAAAGAATTTTGATTGCCTATTTTAAATGCATAGGATCTAACTCAATACATTAATGAACAGAAGAAACGTAATTTTTAATCAATGAAATCAACCATATTGAATTTGATAATTTCAGTTGAATTTTGTTTACTAGAATTAGTGAAGTCACGCTTAGATACGCACTTGTTTAGAATAAATGTTATCTTGTTAACTTGTAATATTTTACTGGATTGAAGTTACGCTTAAAAACGTCCGATGTAAATTGTTCAATTTATCGTTTTTAAAACTTCGATTTAGCATGAGACTTAAAAGAAAAAAAGTATAAACATTGAATGTAGATTCATATGTTTAGGTACTTACGTAGTTTGATTGAGCAAGCAATTAAGTACTTTCAGAATGCTTTTGAAAACTAATAGACTTTAAGTACAATTTTCGTTTTATTAATAGTAATAATTACATTTTAGATGTGTTTCGTGAGGATCTGAAGTACTTTGCGTATTATCAAGCTATCGAATTCTTCAATCAGTACCTACTTATATAAGTTCAAAGATTTTTATATATCGTTATTTGTTTAAATGAACTGAGTTCGAACTCCTCTTCCGATGGGGTGGTTGATTAGTTCTACTCTTCTCCAAACTTTGGTTTCACGACAAGTTGCAATAGGGATATTGCAAAATCTTGCCCGCAATGTCGAAAGGTGGATGAAGTACGGCAATGAAGATGCAACATATGTCTTCATCAGGAAGTAAAGGTAAGCGGTGTATGGGTCAATTCTAGCCCGGTTGCGGTGCTATGTGCTTTTGGCAGGCGCGATTTTTTTTGTATACGGGCTGTGACAGCGGCAGGTTTTTGTTGAAGCCCCTCACACCCTTCGCCCATAAGTCGAGGCGAACTAGCGTTCCGCCCTGGAATCTAGCGTTGTTCATGGAGTGAGCTGTCAGCTCAAGCTGACACACTGTACACACAAGTACATCTGAGGAAGCGTGAGCGCGTTCATGAAGTAAGCTACAGTCATGTCGTAGTTGAAAAATGCAATATCCAGATTCTTGGCTTGGATAAATGGCAGTTTCTAGCGTTCAAATAATCCTAGTAGATGGCTTCGTAGCCGGCTATTACTGGTACATACTTGACAGTGCTACCCAGCACAGCTAACTACTACAAACTCAATATACATTTGACATTTTTTAGTGTACCTTTTATATTTAAGATACAAAAATTTTTATAGTTATGGCAAATGAAACAATTTACATGATAAATATGGAGAGGTGTTCATTAAACGATGTCGGTTATGTTATTATGGCATATACTTCGTAAATGTAATCTTATATTCACAGAAAATGTAATTCATACTCCAGTAATAACTTTGCGGAAGCTGGCAGCCTACTGAATGAATGCGCCTCAGATGATTCACTTTTCGCACTCCCGAAGTCCAAGAGTCAAACTGGGTTAGATCCGGAAGATAGTGCTTCATAGTGACTATGATTCAAGACATAAAGCTTGATAGATATTAATCTCAGTTCGAGAACTGGAGAGTATTTAACAAGATAAAACCCAAAAACGAGACAAAGTGGAAGTGTTGATCCTGGGAGTGTGTTTTGGGCAAGGTACGGAGAGTGAAATTTTTTTGACTCGCTCACGAACGAATCAAATTCGTGTGAACTGAATTTTTCAATCACTCATGAAGTTAATGTTTCAGTTCGGGAACTTATAAATTTCAACTCACGAGTGATTTCAAAAGACTCAGAGTCGAAAATTTAATTCGCTCATGAGTCGAGTCGAAAAGAACGATTCGTGAATCAAATAAAACAAGATGATATGTTGAGGAAATTCTACACCAAGAAATGTACATAAAATACATACGATTCATTATTATTTAGTATAATATATATTTCTTACTCTAAAGATATTTGGTTAAGAAAATTAGAATTTAATTTAACTAGCAAAATATTATAAATAGTGTCTTTGGATAACTTAGCTCTTTGTTTTGTTATTATCGTCGGTAAGGCACTGAAAGCACGCTCAACTGATACTTGGGTAGATGGTACAGCTAATGCAGTTTGAACTAATTTCCCTAGTACTGCAGCTAATACTTTGAAGAATTAAAGTCGTTATGACGTCCCATTTTATAAATTTGTGAAAACTAATTCAAACCAAGTCAGCAAGAATCACCAAACCAACTACACGGAAAAACATAAAGTGACGACGAGATCTTTACTGTACGAAATGAAAGAACAAAAATGACTCTTTTCGGTTCTTACTCACTCACGAATCGTAAATACAGAGAGCTATATAATTCCGCTCGCTCGCGAGTGATTAAACGAAAAATGAGAATTTAGCTCTCGCTCGGAACTGAATCAAATATTTTAAGACGCAGAGCTGAAACATTGTCTCACGAGCTGAAAGCAATTTTGTTCACTCATGAACTGAAAAATATGAGCGAGCTAAATTTTTTTCGTTCGTGAACGGAAAAATTCCGTACCCTGGTTTTGGGTTCACAAATTTGCAATACCTTTTTTTGGGGGGGAAAACCGTGATGCGAGTAGATGTAAATTGAACACCCTACTAAATCAACCCAGTACCACCTAGAAAAAATATAAGTGCACCAGTCGATAATCCTCAAAAGGATCTTTAATTTGGCATACTGTAAATTTTCCTAGGACACTCCCCTCCTCCTCTGCACACCCTGACATTTGACGTTCAATCTGACCTCCTAAGTACAACTATATAAGTCGGTTTACACTGCCAATTTGTGAATGTAAAAATACAAGACCCTTGTATTGCATTTATATGCATAGGCCTTGTATTACTTTACTGGAATGTAATCAAATACATCTTTACAACGATACACTCTTTGATACAACATTGCGTGAGTACCCCTATAGAATTAAAATTAATTAAAACGGGATGTCCAGAAATCATATTAATGTGAATAAAACTCATTTTCATTAAAATGATTCATATTTAGATTTTTAAATAAATCTTATGTCTACTATTATTACATTATTTATATTTTTTTATATAGTAACAACTGGTTTTTATTTTAAGATTTTCCCCATGATTTTTTTTTTTCAGCAGTAAGAATTTCTTAAGTTTAGTTGACAGCTGTTGATTTAAAAGATTCATTAATTAATAGCTTTGATTCAGATCATACTTGCATGAAGTAAAAAGTTTCTGTTATTAGTAGCTATTCTTGAGAAAAGCATACCTGCATAAAACAAATCAATACAATACAACACTTTTAACTACAGACTTCACAGCCGTACCAGAATATGATTGATTGTATCCAAAATATATGCACAAATCTTATCTTTACGGTTTATATATAAAAAAAAAAATATATATAAAATTAAAATATTGAGCCAACCCCACAGACGAAAATTTTATTCGTCGTAGTTTTAATATTTCGCACTTCCGTATTTATGTGGCCCCACGTTGGGCGCCAAATTATGTTACGTGCTCCGCAGCACGTATTAAGCTAGCTCAGGAGATGGGAGTGGTTCTATTAGAAATGGGCGCCATGTGATTTTTATTGGTATGATAAATCACAAAATCTTTCAATCAGATTAATACTTGATTTATTTAAATCACACACAAATTATTAATTATATACTGTTTTTAATGTTGACCACAAGCAAAATAATTAAAAATAATGATAAGAGATTAAACGCAACCTAAACTAAAGCCTCCCTTTCGACATGAAAATCAAGGAGCATCGATTAAAGTAAAATTTCTTGCGTAATTGCTTTTTTATACATTAAATATTATATCAGTAAAAAAAAACAATTATATCCCCGGTGGAGCTAAGGGGAGGGTGGTACACTTTTGTACCACTCGGGGTGTTTGACTATAATAAATGGTGCATTAATGTACCAATACTGAATGTTAAGATAATCTAAAATAAAAAAAAACACTTTATTCAGTGAAATGAAATTAAAATATTATTTATTACTGTTTATTGAGTAGTGTGGTAAATTACAAAACATTTTTTACACAATGAAATATTACATGACTTGCACTTTATCGTTGGCACGGTTTTTACATCGGCACCTCGTTTTTCCTTGAACAAGAAGATGATTTTGTTTGCCTGTTAGTCGTGGATGCCGTCCTTGTCTCCCTGATCGACGCACCGTTGAGGTTTTGAAACCATGTGAAATTAGATCTTCACTAAGTGACACCAAAAATGTCTTGAAAGGAACCAAGGAAACCAATCTATAGAAAACTTTCTTCCACCATTTATCTGATTTCCGATCGAATTCGTAAAGGCCACACATTTGGTCAGCCAGGTCGACACCTCCCATTATCTCCCTATAAAATTTTATGGCATTGGGGCAGGGTATTTCTACCTTTTCGCCAGTTTTTTTATGTTTTTTTGACAGTAGAACTTCCAGGATTTTGGCAATTACTTAATACTATTACTTATTTTGTGTCCTGCCATTTGACACAGAGTAGTCCTAAAGAAGTTACATAAGTTTCAGCATCTTCCCGTTTCATTTTTTTCTCAGTAAATTTAGGCAAATTTTTCTGTTTGCCATGACAGTGCCAAGAGCTGGAAATCGCATACTTTCTAATAAATTTACTGCTGTAAAAAAAAAACGATCGAAACAGACAACTACATCGTGTGCTTCAATTGTACTAATTAATATGTTGACAGCTCTTTCTCCAAGAGTTCCAGACATACTTTGAACTTCTTTACCGGAAAAGATGTTGAAGTCATAAATGTAACCACTTATTGAATCACACCACCTCTGGAGGAAAAACAAAAGAACTATTACTCCTCAAGAAAACAGAACTCAAAATAATTACAGAACTCTTCTCAGGCCATTGCCCCTTGAGGTATCACCTTAACAAGATGGGCTTGGCTGAGACTTCATCTTGCCGCTTTTGCCAGGATGCTCATGAAACCTCGGAGCACCTGCTCTGCAACTGCGAAGCATTGACCAGGCGGAGACTACTCCAACTCGAACATGCTTTTCCTACACCTAACTACGTACGGAACCTCAATTCCAGAAGGATCCTAGACTTTATTAACAGTCTGAACCTAGAAAGGGAATAAATTCAACGGGGACTCACAATAGATCTTTTAGGTCGCGGTGATTGCGAGGCTGACGCCTACACACCCCTCTACGAATCTAATCTAATCTATTGAATCACACCGTAGCCACATTTTTATACCCCTTTTTGTAGGCTTGAGCGGCATATACATTTTTGAAATGTTTTTTTAGGCAGTCTACCAAATCATCAACATAATATGTCTTCCTAACAGCCTGAGTTTGTTTCTGTGGACATGTGAAATATAATTTGGAACTTATTTCTGCGAAACGATCTCGAGCTATTGCCGTTTGTATTGATTCGTTACCAAGTGATTTACATATGACAAGACCAATAATCCGTGAGGGAAGGCAATCGGTTGTAGCACATTACAAACATGCCGCCAAGGACTAACTCTATTTCACCAGCATTTGTATCAACGATTTTTTTTTATTTTTATTTTTAATTCTATATTTTTTTGTGTATTCACCACAAAAAACTTTAGATAAACTTAAGAACTGTTGCAAATACGTGCGTCTTCGATCAAGAGAGAGCACATTACTGCAACAATGACATTTAAATATCAAAACAAATTATTCCCGGACGAAATGGTACAGTTTTCAACCAAAGAGGGTGCCATTGAACGTTTTTAGGGACGTTTAAACTCTACTGGTACTTATGTGTACCATCCGGGTCGAAAGGGTTAAGCCCTAATTCATCGCCAGCAAGCCACAGGTGTACCAAAAAATCAAAATATATATATATATGCAAAAAAAAATATTTAAAAAGAACCCAAGTACTAAGCTTGAAAATTTTTAATAGCCCCCAGGTGTATCGATCATGAGATTATATCTCACGTAAAAGTATCTCTCAACGTGGTCCACAAAATTCCGTTTCCCAATTTGTTAATCTTTCTTCTTGTTTTTACATCATTTTTTTTCTCTTCTTTGTTACCTTCGTTTTAGCTTTTGTTCTTTTAATCTCTTAGCTTTTATTTTATTTAAGGCCACTTAAGTTTTGTGCAGCAATTTTAACCTGCAGTCCATCAAAAAACTCAGACGAAAACTGGAAACTGTGTTCCAATTGCGCCTGTACATTTTTCACCATTGTTGCCTTTTTTTTATTGGTCGTACTTTAGTACTTCCGTTTAAATAATGGTTCAACAATTGCGTTCGATTTGTTTAACACTTCGTTCCCACATTTGTACTAGAATGCCAATGATGAGTTCATCAGTACAGTTTATTCCCTGTATATAAATGTCTTGATTTGCTTTTATGACTTTTGCAGGTGATTAATATTTAATAAACATGTTTGTTTCAATTATCTTAAAATTGTCTTTTTACCACTTATTTAGTTTGTTATTAAATGTTGTTTTTTTGTACATCACTGCTTAGGTAGTATTTTATTATACTTTATTTATTTTACTGCCCTTTGTATTTTGTTTTATTTTTCTGTTTTTTGTTTGTTTTTCCTTTTATATATATTTACATTCTTTTTCATTTTTTTATATTTTTATTTTTTGTGTAAAATCCCTGGACACACATATATCAGCCCAACTAATCTTGTCCGCGACATCTACTCACGACCTAAGGATGCCACCAAGCTTCCCAGTTTCCTTTGCTTCCTTTCTTTATTTTGTTTCCTCCAGCTATTAAAATGGGTAAAACTGTGCCTAGATTGCTCTGTTGACAATTCTATAAAAATAATCTAATCTGTAAATTCAACGTTATTATTTAAATGCATATTTTATCCTAAATTTCAAGCCAATCTAAATACAAGCAAAAATTGACGTTATCAAACTAGTCCAATTAAAATTATAACTTAAATACCTACATATTTTATAATAAATCTTAAACCAATCCAAATACAGGCAATAATTACTTTACGGCAAAAGATTTCAGACAATTATCGTTTATAAGTACGACTAGAGCAAATCAGCAATGACAAACATGAGTAAATAAGGCTAATTAAATTACAAATTAATTCATAATAATCTTTATCTTAATGTTGTTGAATGTTTCTTCAGTTACCAAAATGACTCAAAATAACTCAACTCTTGGTAATAACAATGAAGTCGATGTGCGTAACTCCAATAGTTGCCTTTTTAAATGGAGTATATTTCAATCAGTTTACCGAACGATCCAATAAGCTTAGCTAATGATAATTTCGATGACGACAGAAATTGCCCCAGAAGTAGGAGAGAAAATCGGGACGCAATTAGTCCAAAGATCTGGATCAAATATTCATAAGAGGAAAGCAATGATCCCGGCAGTATCGTCAGCTAAAACATGGATGAACACAACACAATTGGGGACAGACTTGGACACCGTAACAAACTAATAAAATACATAATTTCCATCAATAGTTTAATTATTTAATTATTGAAAACTTTTGAATTTTCAAAATATTTGTAAGGATTTTAATATACTCATCATGCAAAATTGTATTGACAACTTCAGTCGCTTTATTTTTTCTGCATTTCAAATCTTTTACAATATTTGAATCACTAATGCACAGAAAGACCCTTACATAAAATTGAAAGTTATTTTGATTTTTGCATAACCGTCCGTCCGTCTGCCTGTCCATGCGTTCGTCCATCCTCACGATAACTCAAGAGCGCGTATACTTGCAGAGCTGAAATTTTTCTTACGGGTAACTCCTTCGTAGGGTTGCCATTCAAAAATTTCGTTTTCCACTATGTATGTATGTATGTATGAGAACGGGGCGACGTAGAGAGCTGAAATTTTGAAATAGTATTTTCATAAAAATAGTAAATATAATTTCAAAAATGGACTAAATCGGGCAGCCCCCTCTTGGTGTTGCCATATAAAAATTGAGGATTTTTACGTATACTGTGAAAACGATCAGTCCTATATGGTTTTCATGTACTGAAAACTTCTTCAGAATATGAAATCCTACAAAATTGGTTGTAATCATTTTTTCTGTCCGACGAACCGTTCTAGAAATACACAGATGGGTGATCATACGAAGTTACATACGGGAATTCATCTAGGGTATCGTAAGAATGACCAATTCGAGTTTTTTTACTTGTTTGCAATAACTTTAAAACATATTTTACAAAACCCCCTGCCTGCATACAGAGCAAAATTTTTGAATACACTTAGTTTGTTTATTATAAGTATTACCTTTTTTTGGCGACAAAACAGATTCCATAGAATTTCTAATAATGGTTTCTTGACATATCCGGTCGTTGTGTTCTTAATCTGTCGTTATACTAAAAATTATGTTTTCTATATTATTTATGTTTGTTGAATTTCCAGGAATTGTTCTAGATAGCCTTTGATCTTCGGATACATTTGTCATATTCATATTTCTTGCACCGCAGCCATTACATTTAGAAACTTTAATACTGTGTCTGCAATATTTCGAAGAATTGACTTTAGCACTTTACGTATTGACATACATTTTGGATGCTTTGACACTGACTTCTCCATTAGCGAAAGTGATTTTCTGTATGAAGTTCTGTTTCCCCGGTAAATATATTTAGTTAGTAAGTAACTTAGTAGTTATGAGATAAGAATACAACAATTTATTTTTGTGCTGCGCCTCATGCTGTTTGAATTAAAGTAATTTGAAATCCTTAAAATACGCCGATTGTTGGTCTGCTGAGTTATATGTAAAAAATCATAACTTTCGTTCAGATTATCACAGAGACATAACCTTTAGGTTATTTTAATAATGAAAGTACAATCCTTGAGAAAAAATTATAAAAAAGATATGCCTTTTAGAAGAACAAAGAAAGAAGGATAATAAATTTATCCTTTATCTTTGAATATCTTCAAGTTTTCCTTGCTTTATTTTTAAATTACTGGTTAAATTATTAAATTGGGATCCCAATGGGTTTGGAGACGAGAATTTTTTTCGTTTGAGGTTTGGTTTTTTAAGAAAAAAATTTCATACAAATCTATTTTGTTATCCTTGATGCCGTAAGAATTTTTCACCAAGGACATATTTTTTGTCTTCGCAAATGTGATCCATTAACAAAATAAAAATGATCTTGCCTCGAAACCTATTGAGATCCCAACTTGAAAATTTACCTTCTTACTAACAACATTATGAGAATTTATTAAAAAAGATGGTGTTTGTTAGCTGTAAGTTCCTTTAATTTTGTATTTTGCAAAATGTGTGATCTTTAATCGAGTACCACTGTTTCTGTTGAATTGTCCACAAGCAGTCAAAAACCCTACCTCAATCAGATCATGCAAACTAAACTGTTGTTATATTAAATCGACGGAGGTTTACATCTACATCACAATTAAAAAAAATAAAAAAAAAACAAATTTCCAAAAAATCGGCCTTACTGACGAAATATTTCCTTAGATTTTCCACAAAAGAAGACAATCTTAATCGTCGTACCTAAAATTTTTCACAGAATTTCATATTTTCAAAATTGGGAACTATTTTCAAGTTTTTTCCTTTGTGTTACAGTTCACAAGTTTTATAGTATTGTTTTATTACAAAAAATCAAATTTTTTACCATACTTGAATTAAAGTAAACAAATTATATAGTTAAATTAAATCACTAAATACCTTCGCCGAATCATAAACAAAAACCCAACCTTCCATGAAAAATTTACTATTAATTGGATTTAGCTTTTGTGAGAAGAAATATGAAGAAAATATGAAAGACATAGGAAAAGGCAAAAAGCAATTAAAAAAACGTTTTCTGGACTCGAATAGAATTTTCTGGCGTTCTTCAAGTAGAGAGCGTTCATTATTCACTTCATAAACATCAATCACAGCTGTTTGTTATATTTTATCAAGTACAACGTAGTACCAAACCAACTTTTCACTCGTTAATAGATTTTATAACTAAAATGTACTAGGAATGTATAGTTTTAAATGAAGGTGAATAAAACCTTTTAGATTATTTGCTAACAACATATATAGGAGTTTTACATATGAAGAAATGAAAAGCGGAGTACTTTTATAAAAGGAGTAGTACCAGAGCACGCTATTAGTTTTCGGAGAACAAATACTCCGATCGGAGTACAAACAACAACACTGCACTTGGTTGACTTTCTCTTCACATAGATCAACCTGTAACATGATAATATGACGTGTATTCTACTCGGGAATTGTTTTTCATATACATACAATGGAGATTAGAAAAAAAAATTTGGTCACCTTGATACTTGTAGTAATGTGACCTACCCATTGGGCTATCAGTGATTTACCGATTGCCCACTTCGTTTCTGTATTTTTTAATAGATTCATAATCCTCGATCGCATATGCCCATATACAAAAACTAAACCACAAATGCACTTGGCTTGGAGTACGGACAGGATTACGTTGTAGAATATAAATCTTCACGTGTATCTACAAAAGGATGGAGAGCTTTATACGTACTTTCTTCCTATAAACATAAAACATAACTGTAGGGGATTCTCTTGAAACCGACGAGTTTTCACGTAACCAAGCCACAACTAATGAAGAGTTTACAATATATTACCATAGCCAAACTAATAACATACAAAGACTGGACACGTAGAACAAAAATATGCAACGCTTTTCTAGAATATAAAACTAACGATGCCTCGACGATGCTTCGACGTGGCACTTGATGACGCACCCAAATGGTAAGCCACCAATGCCTCGCTCCATACAAAATCACCGTTGCCTCGACCCGATGAAGGGAACGCCACAATTTTTCTTCGAAATTTTTTTGAAATTTCTTCCTTGGAATTACTATTAATTGGCCGAGGCCGAGAGCAGTGACTCGCTCGAATATAAAATCTAACAAGGATGCCTCTACCTGATGTAGGGAAGGACGCAATTTTTTCTTAGAAATTTATTGGAAATTTTCTCCTTTTGGAGGGCGACAACATTTTTTATGAGCATAGACGCGTAATAGTCCAGTCAAATAATCCGAAAAAATGCAAAAGATCGTATTTAATTCCTTTCAGGCTGCAATTTGGAGGGTTGGTGTAGGGTAGTCCTGGGACTATTGTCACAATGCGGCGTCCCAGGGCCAAAACAAAGGGGTGAAAGATAATAAAAACACCCCCAAACGCGTGATAATCTATTTGCCATGCGTGTGGACCGGAAGTGGTAAAATTTTTTAAAAATTTGAAAATGCCATTTTATTCAAAATATGATTCTAAATAAAAAAGTCCATGGTGACAGGGGTTGATCTCGTAAGAGTGCGACAGGGACAGCGAAAGAAGCTAAGGGTGGACACATCGCTATATCCACGAACATGTGTCCGGTTTTTTCAATTCTGCAACATTTTGGTTCAGGAGCTAGCAACCAAGAGAAGCGTGAATGTTTCGGTGGAGGACACTGACTTATAACAATGGACTGAGCGTATTGTCATTTTCCTATAGGAAAGTATGGCACATGTTTTATAGTTCTCTCTTTCGCCCTATGGCAGAGTTGGAGCTACCAACACAAAATATTGCATTCCGGAACGTTTGCTTATGCCATTTGATGTTTTTATGTTGGCTACAGATGCAATCACCGCAGAAGGAATAAGGTAGAGATAGTGTTTACCATGCTCTGTCTATCTTGCCCATAAGCAGGATTCAGTTGAGAATAACTTTTGAAAATTAAAGCCGGAATGAGTTTAATTCCTTATAAGCGATTAAAATATCACTTGGGCACAAGAAAATATATTTTTTTAATTTAATTCGATTTTCGGATGTAAAATTTCATGTGTTTGTTTGAGTTTTACATGTTTTTTATGTAATCGTTTTAAAGGGTGCTCTAACGGTGATGTACAGAAACACAATATTTTTTGTGGCACATGAAATAGCAAATCGCTCAGTCCATTGTTATAAGTCAGTGGTGGAGGAGCAGAAAAACTGGAGTGAAAAATGTTATCGGATTATATTATTTTGCACAATATTTGCGTTCATGTTTTACTGTCGTGACGTTTTTGGAACATTTTTGATTTTGTCTTAGAAATTTTGGTTGGTTGTGCAAAGCGAGACGAGATATGATGACTTTAGCCTTAGAATTCTTACTTTTTAGTTCATTATGTCTGCAGTTTTACACACTCGATGTTTTTTAGGGTTTTAGATAACTGCGATTGCGTAAGCGTGGGAAAAAATAAGCAGAGGGGATTGTGTGCATTTCTTGTTTGTTTTTAATTTTTGTAATGTTTCTTGACGGAAGGGGTAGGATATGGGATTCCAGGATACACGGGAAGAATGGGATGTAATATATAAATGGTAAAATTAACCCCACGTGAGTACGTGAATGTTAAAAGCATGATACGGGAATTATTATAAGGTAGACAAACCAATTTATGTAAATTATTTCGATGAATTAAAAAATATTGGAAAAATGCATGAACTTATCTGTATGATTCGGACGTCAAGTAGATTTTATTATACCTACTCTAGAATCTAGATGAAATAATAGACATAGAGTAGGTATACCAAGTTTGTGATTCCATGTGTAATGAATGAATGCGAATGCTTTATTGAAACTCTTTTCCACACCACCATTGAAGTGGAGGTATAGGCGCGTTTTTATTTGCGTGGTTTCCCCGATAGGCCTATTCCACATTCTTTAATCATTTCAACGTTCTAGTTGATTTTATACCCAAGATTAAATTCACAGTGTAAACTAAGTTTATTCATTGATAAAATTATTTAAGAGATGACCTTGAATACAAATTCCTTGAAAGGTTTTCTAATTAACATATGTACATACCTATTATAAATTCGTATATTTTAAAAGTTCTTTTCTTAAATATTCCAAATTAGGTCCCACAATTTCATATAATACAAAAAGTTCTTTTTATTTCTGTATTATATCCATTTTAGACTTATTTTGGTAATTGTTTGTTAAACTTTTTGCTCTCCACAAACAATGCTTCCGTATTAAAACCAAAATGAAAAAGTCCAATAGAAGCATGTGGTGCAAATAACATGGTGAGTTTTGAGAAAACCAACCCTTAAATATTGGAATCTCTTCTGTTACACTAATGATTTGCTTCATAATTTTTGATTTAATTTTTTTAATGTGGGCTTCTTCTGTGAATTTTTTTTTAAAAACACTAAGATGTTGCTTCGACATTTGGAAACAAAAATCTGTAGGAGGAATTAGAGAACCAAAATCCGATTTAGAAGAATAATTCTGAGTGACTAGCCATAGACATATTTTCTCCCGATTTTTGTAATTTTTGTAATTCCTTTTAAAAAGGTCGTCACTAAAGGCGGTAGAGGCGTAATTAGATATCATGGGATAGAAACATCATAAAAGAAAGGTTCATGCAGATGTAATGAAACCCCTAGCATTGTACTCAAGTGGACCATAATTCATTTTTCCAATATATTTTAATTCATCGAAATAATTTACATAAATTGGTTTGTCTACCTTATAATAATTCCCGTATCATGCTTTTAATATTCACGTACTCACGTGGGGTTAATTTTACCTGAAAGACTTTGTATTTTTTATTAGTATGTACATATGTATATTGTATATATGTATATTATAATTGCATCATAGAATGAAAGTACATACTGTACCTGAAAATAAGTCTAGTCGGCCACCAAAATGAATAAAAATTCTACGGAAACATTTTGTGTGTTGTCGCCCTCCAAAAGGAAAGAAAAAATTGCGGCCTTCGTTGTTAGATTTTATATTCGAGCGAGTCACTGCTCTCGGCCTCGGCCAATACATAGAAATTCCAAGGAAGAAATTTCTAAGAAAAAATTGTGGCGTTCCCTTCATCGGGTCGAGGCAACGGTGATTTTGTATGGAGCGAGGCATTGGTGGCTTACCCTTTGGGCGCGTCATCAAGTGCCAAGTCGAGGCATCGTCGAGGCATCGTTAGTTTTATATTTTAGAAAAGCGTTGCATATTTTTGTTCTACGTGTCCAGGTATGTTATTAGTTTGTCTATGACTATGTATTTCAATCTTAACGGTCATGGAAATAAACAAAATATGCGCTTTTGGGAATCGGTACATGTGACGGCCATTAAAGCATACAACCGAAAGAAAATTACTAGTAAGCAGAGGTGTAAAATACTCATTATTTAATGGACATAATACCTCTTAATTATCAATACCTTGTATTTAAGAATTGGCAGTTCCCAGTACTAAGCCTCCAGTACTGGATTTAAAATTATACAGTCCCATTCCCGGACTGGCAAGTAATACTTTAAAATACCTGAAATTAATTGAATTTGCGATTCCATTACAAAAATAAATACAAATTCCCAAAAGTATTTAAAAAGTATTTGGCTATTACTATACATATAATTTCTTTCAATTCTTTTCAAATACTTTTAAAAATTGTAATTACAAATATTTCAAATACCTTTTTGTCTGTTAATAATAAATAACAAATAAGCAAAATAGAAAAAAGATTACAATAAAAGAGAAATACATTAATAATAAATTAAAATAAAGACTTCGAGCAAACAGTCAATTGACTAGCTACGAGGACAGTAGATAATTGAGTGGTTATTGGTTGTTGGCTAAAACGTGTTTACATAAATGACTAATACTACGGTGTTAATTTGTTCGGTATGTATTTGTATTCTTTATTCATGAGAAGACTCCTTCCCCCATAGTTTCTGGACTTCCTACTTTACATAGACCGATGGGCTGACAGACATTTGGCATAGGGGCAGGGGGCGATTAAATAAAAGAATTTAAAATTAGAATTGAAAATACGAAAGAAATAAAATGATTATATTATAAGTCAAGTCAAATATTCTCTGAGCTTATTTAAGCTATTTTCTGACAGTCTTTGAGAGCATAATTTAGCTAATTCAAGTTATGGTCGAGTACTGGAGCTAAAACGTAGCTATAGGAGAATTTGTGAAAAGATGAAAAATTGGAATGGAGCCATTGCTTTTCATTGGAATTTATTACTTTAAATAAGTCCGGCTGTACCTTTTCTTCCTAATTAAATTCATTGTTTGCGCATTTTGTTAAAGTATTGCAGAAGCTAATCTGGTCAGTCTAGATTATTTCGTGCAGATATTAGCTGATTTTGCCTGCAAATATATAAGCTTCAGCCTGCACAAATAGCTTTTCCCCCACTAAATACTCCATTATATTTAAAACATTTCTAATGTGGGTAACAGTAATTATTTCAAGAAAATTTTCTGTAAAAATATTCGGTAGATAGAACTATTGAATACACAGAAAAATAGTGATAAGCGCTGCTAATCATGTAATCTATAACCATGTAACTAAATTTCGAAAAATAATTTTCAAGGGTAAAGAAAGCTTAGAATTATACAATTGGTTCCGGGGAAATTTTTAATGTCGTTTTCATTGGGATAAAAAAAAATCATTCTTTTGTTGCAAATATTGGAAAATGATCAATTTTCTTTCGGTAGATGGGAGGATCAAAACTGCATTCTTACATATATTCCTCTTTAATAGATGTAGTAAGAAAAGAATACATATATGTATGGATATTGTTACGAGATCTATTTACATTAAATAATAAGCGGCAAGACAAACAACTGCTTTTCACAATTCTGTGGTGCTGTATTGCCACATGGAAGACGAAGCGAGGAACACAATATCAAAATTGTTTGGCGGAAAACGGGAATAAGTTTGAAAAAAATAGGAGTGAAGTATTTCTTGGAAAACTTGGTCAGTTAGATATAATTGTATAGTAAGAGTGGTACAGGATTTTAAGGTGAAATATGCCTAATTCTTAAACACCCTCTTCCTCGCAAGAGACGCATTTTGCTCTTTCATAACTCAACGTCCTCTATCAGCTCCTAAAGTTTGAACAATCAGTTGTGGACCGCCCTGGTCAATTAAGTTGGGACCACCATTTCATGGTAGAAAAGTTTTGAATACGTTTAGGGCTCAATTAAGACTAATTTAATGCTACATCCCGGAATTTAATGCTTGAGTATTTGTTAAAAAAATCCATGGATAATCCAACTTTATTAAAAGGTACGGCCACCACTGCTGAAAGTATGTGAATAGTTTCTAATACCACATGTTGCATATCAAATTTAAGATCTCGCCTATCGGGTGGTGAATTCATAAATCTTTCTCTGGACGTTTTTGCCGCCGGAAAACCCATTTTAATGCACTTGGGTCATATACACACAGCTATTGCATACAGCTACTATATTTCACATTGTTCAGTCCACATACATAATCGGCATCCCGATGTAAAATTCTTCCCCAGTACGTGCCTCCTAAAAAGATAAAGAACGAAAACACAAAGTATCTAATTCAAAAAGTTCAAAATAAAAACACTTATCTAAAAGGCAATCCTTCTCTGCAGCCTCCTTGCACCTTCACGACTGGAAC
The DNA here is from genome assembly GCA_963930735.1 of Dioctria linearis. Lineage (NCBI taxonomy): Eukaryota > Metazoa > Arthropoda > Insecta > Diptera > Asilidae > Dioctria > Dioctria linearis. The sequence continues at coordinate 140,731,426 of OZ005744.1, forward strand.
AACTCCAACAACTCCCCCCTTACACAATCGAACATTTCTCAATCTGTACTTTTATATCTAAAAAAATTATCAAAACATTGAAAATAAATAAAGAAAATGCATAACTAGTAACAAACTTTACAAATTGACATGTCAAAATGTCAACACATCACATCAGATGTTCTCGTCTTCGCCGCAGTCAGAGTTCAGTGCAACTTTAATGGTCGCACTATGACGTCACTGCGGGACGCCACCGTCAAAGTTTAACGACTTTGAGAACGAGCGTTGCCAAGGCAACCCATGGTGAAGCCGAAACGTAGCCGTTCGCGGCGGCTATAAAAAGGCGACGAGCCACAGCAGAAGCAGAGTGTCTTTAGGAATCAACGATTTCTAAACTTTCCCAATAATCCACATCCTATCCTTCCGTTTCTCCCGTTCTCCCATTAACAACTAACTCCAAAGAGAGAACTACATACAGTACGGTTGATTTAGCGCATCGCGCGTAAAGGAAAACGAAAAGACAACGAAACGCAAAGTTTCAAGAAATACTAAGGACAACTGTCAACAAGCAGACAAACGACGTCACCAAATCGGACTGAGGGCTAAAGATGAGCCCCAAGGATAAAAAGAAGACAAAAACGAGAGCATCGAGGGAAACAACGACACCGTAAATAGAAAACGGCGCAAACACACTTGACTTGACTTGACTTGCAGAAGCACCCATTCCCAATTCAGAATTCGATCTGATTTTCCTAATTATCCAAAATCTAATTTTGCTTCCATCCAAGTAGGAATTTACTCCTACTGCAGAAATTTACTGCTGCATTAATTTCAATCCCACACCTAAGTTGGAATTTACTCCTACTGCAGAAATATACTTCTGCATTAATTTCTATCCCACACCTAAGTAGGAATTTACTCCTACTCCAGAAATTTACTTCTGCATTTATTTCTATCCCACACCTGAGTAGGAATTTACTCCTACTGCAGAAATCTACTTCTGCTTTAATTTTATCCTGCGTCTAAGCAGGAATCTACTCCTGCTGCAGAAATTTACTTCTGCTTTATTTTATCGTTTATTTTAAGCAGGAATTTGCTCCTGCTGCAGAAACATACTTCTGCCACATTAACTATTTATTACTACTATAGTGCTTTGACGTACAGCACAAGAACTTCTATTTTATTTTAATCATTCATGAAGTTAATTTTGGATTCTTTTCTCTTTTTTACAGAAGTAAAGGGCACCAAATCACAGTGGTGGCATTGGATCTAGCATTGAATTTAAACTCGTTCCTTGAATTCTTGAGCTCTATTTTTCCCTGTTTATGAGTTATTTTTACGTACATAGCTTTAAGATATTTTTTTTTAATTCACTGAATTATTTTGAATTTTTATAGGAGGCTAGGTTATTTTGTAAGAGCTGAATAATTGAATTAGTGATAGTAGTTTTAAGTGATATTTGTTGAAATAAAGAATTATATATTTGAGTGTATAAAAGCTGAGTTATCCTTTTACAACCGGCACCCCCCTTTCGCTTGAGCACAGATCTCACATACATATATTTTTGCAGTTCTGTCTTCCATGCCCACTACTGCCCTGTTGTAAACATTTTTCTTATTGTAAGTCATATTCCACCTTTTCACCGAAGAAAGTCGCTCAAGCTACATCTGATCGCCAAAGCTTTCCCCCGCTTAATTGAAATAAACATTGTTAATGTTCAGAGTATCATAATTCATTGTTTGTTCATATCCGGATCCGGCTGTGTCGGGCCGAAAGTTGTATGAAAAATGGGCATTCCCCTGCAAATAGTTATAGTAGTAAATTGGCGCCCAGCATAGAATATAGAGAGAACGGTAGTAAATGCATTAATATGCGTATTTTAAAGCAAGAACAAGATTAATTTTTGAACGCCGATAAGGGCCTTTCGGTAGTTGTCAAATTACAAAGGATTCAAATTATTAAGTTATCGTTGGTTTACAAATTGGTCGATGCAGAATAAATGTGTTTGTCTTACATTACCGTGTATCGAAAGCGTTTAAAATTTTAGCCATGGTTGGCCGTTGATTTGTTACAGATAGGCATTATATCATACGATTTTTGGCTCTAATATTCCAATTTAAAGTTGCAACCATGTTTGGAAACAAGCATCATTTATTCTACCACGGTAAAAACTTTATTTACATTTTAACACTACGTGACATATGCTTTATTACATATTGCTGAGCTTTTAAATTATTTTAAAAATAAAGAAGATAACCTTGTTTCACACTTTGCTCGCATAAATTAACAAATGGGGCTCCAAGTGCTTTTTTGTTCCCCATTTTTTTTTCTATGTGTACTAAATTGTCGAACTCCAACCATACCGAAGACAACATACAGTATAATGGTTGATTGCAGACATCGGCAGGGCGATAGTATATAACGCACCAACCCCATTAGCACGTACTGAATGTAACTCAAGCAATAAATTAGTCCTAATTGAGCACTAAAATGTAGGGTATGCTATTGTGACAATATTATTTAACCTATTTTCAGTAGTGGTGGTCTTAACTTTTAATAAAGTTGGATTATCCATGGATGTTTTTAAAAAATACTAAAGTATTAAATTCGGCGATGTGGTATTAAATTAGCCCTAATTGAACCCTAAAATATTATGCAGTGCGCACTATTGTAACAATACTATATCACCTATTTTCAGAAGTGGTGGTCCTTACTTTTAATAAAGTTGGATTGTCCATAGATTTTTCAAAATAATACTAGAGCATTAAATTCGGGGAAGTAGTATTAAATTAGCCCTAATTGAACCCTAAATGTTGACATATTCAATCCTTTTCTACCATTTAATATTTTATTAGCATACAGATATTGCCGGAGTTCTTTTATTAATATAATATAAGTTTTTCTAGTAAGCGTAGTCAAATTTGGCACCACATAAAAGTGACATTATACATTTCTCATCTTGTCTTACTGCTGTGTTTTCCCATAAAGCTAGCTTGCATATCGTTCAAACGTCATAATTTCCTGGGCTGGGCCAAAATTTGTTGCAGAAATTAAAGACAACGTTTTAAAAAAAAAAATTTTGAAACCGACACTAATTAGGTTGTTGAATCTCTAACTACATAACTTTGTTTGTGACTACGTAATTTATCGTAGTTTAATTTTGTAGTTCATTGTATATTCATCAGTTGGTTATTATTCATGTATTAGTAGACATAGATGACAGTTAGCTTAAAACGAAACATGTAATTTGTTGGTTCTGTATCTCACTTGTGCTCAGAACGTAGTCTAATAAAGTTCAAGTTTCACAATCGAGTTTTTTCATTGTTGTAAAAGTGAAACACCCCTTAAAATTATTCGCTTAAATCTACACATTATGGTTCTTCGAATTATTCGCATCAATCTCATAAAAACGCTTATGAGATCAATTATCATTTCGTCGTTCGAGCCGGATATTTTTCTCGAAAAATACTTCTATACTACAGTACTAAAAACTGCGTTTTAGTTAGATATCAAAGCTATAAAACAGAAGTGCTTGTAATTGTGCTAAAACAATAAAACATAAAAATATTGATTTAGCAGAAAATCAAAAAGTGCATAAACATTAAACCGGCATAATTTTAAGTAGCACAAGTGCAGGCATGAAGTGTATAGCGGTTCTCGATTCGCATAAGGTTAACTGTGTTGGTGATAGCGTGATCATTTATTTAGCTTCACATAGCAGTACCCGCTTCGCATATCACTGTATTTGTCGTTTCGAGTTCTATCGTTTCGCATCACATTCTATTGTTTCGTATCGGATTCTATCGTTTCCCCTCGAATTTATCGTTTCGAAATGCATATCGCGTCGCATCGCACTCTACTGCACAGTTTTGACGTTTTGACATAATGAGTAAGACTGAAAACAAAAGGTTATTGGCCGAGCGACGGTCGCAAAGGGGAACGGCAAAGGGTCAACAAACCAAAATGAAGACATTCATCAAAACAAATAAAACGAAATTGACATTGTCGGAATTAGAAACACGGCTAGGTCACCTCGAAGGTTATTTTGTGAGTTTTAATGAAATACAGGCGAAAATCGAATGCGTGTGCGTGGAGGATGCGGTCGGTGATGAACGCGATAAATACGAAGACATCTATTGTGCAATTAAAAGTGACATTTTAACATTAATTTCGGAGAAAAGGGACCTCAGTCTCCTACTTTAGGCGCATCGGGTTTTGATAGTTATGCTTCGGGCGTAAGAGCAAATCGTGCGCATATTCCAAATATAAGCCCGCCTAAATTTACGGGGAAATTCACGGAGTGGCCTGAGTTCTATGCAATTTTAAAGCCTTGATTCATGAAGACACAGATTTAACTAATGTCGAAAAATTTTCACATCTACGCCCATGTCTGTCTGGTGCTGCTATTCTTACAATTGATTCGCTGGAAATTACAACGGAAAATTATTTGATACCAATTAAGCTATTCGAAGGTCGCTTCCAAAAAAAAAAAGATTAATGTTCCAATCGCATATCAATGATATTTTTAACATACGCGCGATGGATCTGTCAGCGGCGCGGCTCCGATATGTAAGTGACTCGGTTAAAGCTCATATTCGTGCAATGCAATCAATCGGTACGGACAAACAATTGATAGACAATTTATTAGTTTATTTAGTATGCAGAAAGGGTGACACTGAAACCCAGACTAAGTGTTAAGAAGAATGCAGTGCCGATGAAATACCTACCTGGGAGAACTTTGCTAAATTTCTGGAGCGCAGATGTCAAACGCTGGAAAACATGGATTATTCTCGACTCAACAAGCCAAGCAAAACAGCATCTATAAGACCAGTCGTCGATAAGGTCAAGTATAACCACAAAAACTCCTCTTTCACAGTATCAAAAGGTCAAGTAAATTGCTCATATTGTAAAAATGCTGATCATATTATTTTTAGCTGTCCTACTTTCTTACATCTGTCTCCGGAAAATCGTTTCATCGAGGCAAAACGCATGGCCCTGTGCATTAACTGCCTGAGGGTCAAACATCAAGTTAAGGCCAGCAAATCAGGTAAATGCCGACATTGTGATTTGAAGCACGATAGTCTTCTACACAGAGGCTCGAGTACTTTAGCCACTCATGAGGATGTTACGTATTCGGGGTTTTGCTGCCGACGTAACTCAATCACCAATATGGCACTTTAATACCTTAACACCGCCCAGCTTTTGGGTTTAAGACGTTTTGGGTAAACGAGGACACTTATGTTTTGCCTAACCAAAGACAAAGGAAATTCCACAATAAAACACACTTCTACGTATCCTTATATGTACTCAGGCATTTATTCTGCTTCTTGTCTGTTTTTTTGTGTTATTAGTAACACTTTCAGGCGTATAATTTGTTTTATTAAAACCAACCAATTCTAAATTATTTACTTTAACCTTCTGTAGATCGACCAAAGTATTACCGGGTTCAGAGCCACCAAATGTGAAAACAATAGTCTGTTTTGCAAGTACTCGAATTAAAGTGTAAAAACACTAAATAATGTATTCGTGTTGCTAGATAAAGACAAGGCAATTATCTTTTCCTCTATTAAATTCTATTCACATTCAATTGTGAAAAACCCGAACTATAACTTTTTTATTAATTAATATCTTCGTGCCAAATACCGCGACTCAAGAAAAGGCAAACGTAACGACAAGTCAAAGTCAACTCTCTGATCTAATTACTTAGTAAACGACAATTCACTCTCGCGAGGCGATCTTTCCGAGGTTTAAAAACGAACTCTCATTCGACTTTTAATTTTTCATTAATTAAGACTCGACAGTCAGGATAGGAAAATGCTTAATTAGCATTCCTATGCTGAGAAAATATATTATCGTTGGGCATGTTTAATCATGCCCACAAAAATTTCTCGCCGGACGGAGGTGAAACCCGATATTTTCATAAATATCAAGCCACCAACCCGTTGTCTTATCGTTTCTTACATTGTTGCGCACTTGAATTCTCGCGTCGCTTTTATCTTTTTATTACTTTCTTGCGCGATTGAATTTATATTTTATGCTGACAAATCTTACTGACGGTAAGATTTGTCATGGAATTCGACTTTATTTGTCGCCTTTTTCAAGTGGGCCATGCAAAGAAATTGCTGATGCAACTTTCTTTGCGTGTGAATAGATAAGCTGGTCACGTTGTTAAGTGTGACTAGCTTATAGGACCCTTTTCATGACTTGATTTTAATTTTTCTTTAGGAATGTGCCGTTTTTTCCTTATTTTTCTTTATTAGGGATTTTATGAATCCGCAGGTTTTTATTGAATGTTGTGTATACAACAAACCTTCCCCCTGTGAAAAAGAGAGCTGTTCTTTGGAGAGGAATAGCTCTCAGGGGAAAAATTTATTTGGCTGGGTGCGGTCTTAACCCCTTGCGAATACTTGGTCGTTTCAACTACTTTGCTGTGCCCTATTTTACATGAAATTTTTTGTATCATATATAAAAATTCCTTGTGCTTTATTTGTCTTTGTTGTTAAAATACTTAGTTGTTTTTTTTCCTTTATATTTTAAACTTATTTAATACTAATCGTATGTGATACCCTAATCTAGTGTTAGTTTTTATTAAGTTTTAGTTTTATACTAGATTGGTGTTGTTAGCTTAATATTATTTGATTAATATATTTTGTTATTGTTATTTCTATGATTTATTACTAATTCTCTAGTGAGAGCAATATCTATATATATATTTTGTTTTCTAAAAATTTCTGTTGTTATGTGCTTTTGACACCATATCTATAATATGCTAGGAGCTATACACTGTCCTTAAATAAAATTTCTTTTGATTAATTAGTGTTATAGTATATAGTATACCCTATTCTACGGTTGGTATTAACTTATCTTACCTTTACTTACTAATAATAATCATATAATAATATCTAATAATATCTATATTTATTTGTTTATTTTGTTATGTTTTACATTTTTCTTGTTTGTTTTATTCTCTCTCCTTTTGAGATTTACATTATACTTGTAATACAACTAGTGCCTTTGCTTCTATCTATTTTAAGTGTCGGCTAGTGGTTGTTAGATAGTGACCTTTTAGAACGAGTGGCCTTACGAAGTGGAAATTTTATACCACTTGCACCGACCTTGTAGGTGGTAGGGTGCGGGTCCTTTTAAGAGGGGTAGATTCGACTGTTTGGATTTGTTCGATTTGTTCGATTTGTCCCTCCGCCTCTGGGTTTCTTTCAGATTTGCGTAAGCGATAATTTTTAATAAATGGGGCTAGCCATTTGGCGACTAGGTATAGCACCATACATGTGGTGGCAACACCAGTTAGGGAAACTGAAGTTGTTGCTAGTACATGTGTAGGGTGGTGACTTAAGTGAGGCGTTATGTTTGTTAATTTTTTGTCCAGCTCTTTTAATGACTGGGTACCTTTTAGGATAAGATTATTCGTATCATCTCCTGAATATAGTTCTGTTTTAATATTTTCTATTTTTGGCTCATTAGTTATGTTCAGAAATTGGTTCACTATTCTTTCTAAAGAGGCCGTATTTGGGAAATAATTAGGCTGTCTGAGACTTAATTTTTAGATATTCTCTGCCTCATAGTGTAGGATTTGCGATCCCACTTGTAATTGGCAGGGATGGTTGATAGTTATTATCCCTTGGCCTTCTATTTTGGAAGTTAGGAATTGTTGGGTACACTGAAGGTGTACAATGGCTGGCTCTATCAACGAGAATATCCAAGAATTTGGTTTACTTAGTATAATAAGTAGGTCTCTGGGAGGTATTTGTGCTCTGAATTGACACTGAGGCTCTTCCTTTAATGGATTAAATAGCAGCTTCACTACGCATTCCTTAGACATCGTAGCCTTTGTTATGGGGATGCCCAGCTTAGCGATGAAAGTGTCCTCCTTTGAGTTTTGGGTGATCTTTTTTAAAGGTCTTAATAGTTTGTGGTTTTAACAATAGAATATCCTGTGTCTGTACTTGGTGTGCTACGTGCGAATACTCTATTTCAGGTACCAAAGATTGTTTTTTATTAACGTGTATGGGGAAACTGTGTATTCGATACAACTTCATTTGTGGTAGATTGAAAATCGGAAGTTGTATTCGAATGACTAATCTGTCTTGGACTAGATGAGCTTTTGTCTCGGCTGTTTGATATAATAGAGATAGACAGTTTTGTGCATCTGGACAAGTAGCATGGGATTTGTGGTATATTTCTAGTAACTTTTTGGGAGACACCACTAGCGGGTGCAGTTGATGATTTTTGCTGGCAACTATTATATCGAGTAAGGCTTGCTGCCTATACTCGATCTCTACAATTTGCAAAGTGAGGCTAGAGATTATTTCCTGCCTCAGTTGTCTCATCAGCAATTCATCGGTGATATTTTGCATGATATTTACCTGGTGAGTTATTTGACGCTGTCTTTCCTGTAGGGATGTCAACGGCTTTTGGATCTGCTGTAGTGTAGTTTTGACTACACTAATCTGTTGTCTTTCTAGGTCGGCTAGTGCTTTGGTGTTTGTTTCGAGGTCCTCAAGTCGACTGTATACCTCTTTTTCATTAGTGCTGTCCATGATCCCGAATAGGTAGTGCATTGCATTCCCTATTCCATCAAAGATAGATCTTGTTGATCTTGATTTTGGGACCACTTCTCGAATGACACTTGTTCTTCTCTTTATATTTTCGAAGAGTGAATGAACGTGTTTTTGTTGAACCAGACATAGCTCATCCGTTTGAGAACGATTTGAGCATAGTCGGTATACTAAATGTTCAGCCTGTTCTGCCATAAGCGTTTGGTTGTCCAGTTCCATCAGGTTGATTTCCGTTAAAACATTCCATACGCTGTGGTATACTCGTAGTTTTCCCAGATCTTCATACAGTACTCCCGTGTTGTTTAGGGGGCTTATGGTGTAGGGATCCGCTGCTATTTGTCCCATTGTCAGATGAAGACAGCACGTTAACATAAATAAGTGCTTCATGGTCTGCAGAAAATGAAGGATAGGCTTCATTAGTCAGATAGTCGTACTAAATCGCATATAATATTCAGATATAGTATTGCTTAATTGGACGGTTGATAGTTTGTCTATTGGGAGCTTACTTGCTAAAAGGAAGACGAGATAGAACAGAATCAGAGAAACATAAAAATTCATGTTGAATCTCGTAAATATACAGTAGAGTTTTTAGTGTTAAGAGCATTGTTTTAATTCACTCTTATCTACCAAAACAAGGTATGGGGAGTGTAAGTTAGAGCATGCTAAATTTCATCAACTTCTCTATGAGCTCTTAAATCGATGAGCATTGAACTTTTTCCAAAAAATTTTACTGGTAAAACGTTTAATTTACTCATAGCTACTGAAAAGTAAAAATTTATTTGTTATATGTCCCGATTTATTTTTATTTTGTTATAAGTAACAACGTATATATGGGTACTTTTATTTAGCTTATTTTTTATTGATTTTAATAAAATTTAGGTAAGGGTTGACTTCGTGAGTCATAGGGAATAATTCCGAGTGCGGAACCTTTAAGTAGGTAGTTGTTAGTTAAACTGGCGAAATTTTGTTTCAGTGGAACTTATTTTCTAAAGGTGTATTGTACCAGTATACTACTCGTAATAGGGTTTCAAACGGTTGTTGTGTACTACAACCTGTCGCTTGCCTATTTTTATGGTAGTGTTTGTTGGACTAGGTACATGGATTACCAGATATGGTCCAACCCAAATTTGAGACAGTTTCTGTTTCCTACTCTCACTTTTGAGGAGGACTTTGTCTCCTAAGTGGAAAGTGAGAGGCCTGACTGTTTTGTCGTAATATGCCTTCGAGCGTTGTTTGCTGGCTAGGAGATTTTTACGAGCCGTGGCATATGATTTTTGTAATCTGTACTTTAGCATATGGTAATAACTTTCGTGGTTGTCAACGGGTTCAGGATCCCATTTTAAGTTAGATGGGACATCCGCTGTGAAGCCGTAAAGGCAATCCATCGGGTTAACTTAGTACCCTCGTGTACACTGTTATTGTATCGAATGCAGCGGTTCGTAGGAATTGATCCCATGTTTTGGGATTTTCGTCTACGATTGTACGCAGATATTCGATTAATGATCTATGGGCACGTTCTAGTGCTCCATTAGACTGTGGATGGTATGCGGAAGTCTGTAACTTCTTTACCTTTAGGAGTTTGCAGACCTTCTTGAATAGTTCACTCAGAAAATTAAATCCCTGATCAGTGACTATACTCTTTGGAATGCGATAGCACGTGACAATCTCATTGAAAAAGATTTGCGCCACCGTTACTGCTTCTCCATTAGGTAGGGCATAATAATCGACAAATTTGGTAAGATTATCTTGAAAAGTTAAGATATATTTATTACCTGATATGGTCTCTTCTAGTGGACCTACTATATCGAGGTAAACCTTGTCGAAAGGTTGTTCTGCGATGTCCGTTATTACCATTGGCATCTTGAATTGTGGAGATGCTTTCATTGTATGGCACTTAGGGCATTTTTTTATGTATTTCTTTATATCGCTAAGCATGTGTCTCCACCAATACTTGCGTCTTATTTTTTTATAACTCTTAATGACACCCTGATGGCCGCCGAAAGGAGAGTCGTGATAACCCTTTAGGATTGTTTGGGACTTCCTTGGGGCTCGTGATTATCTCAGGTGCCTTGACTGGACTTATATCTTGTTCAAGCGTAGCAGGGGGTTGTATTTCCGCCTTTGGGGGTTCATATTCTTTATGTTCCGCTGCCGTAGGCTGTGTTTCAGCGCTGGGGCTCGTATTGGCCTCTTGGGCTTTCTGTTTTTGAGCTCTGGTCACGGCGAAGCAATGAGAGGGTTTCTTGGTTTTCCGTTTATTTGGGGAATTGTTTTCCTCCACATCAAAGTCCATAGAGTGGTGGACTTGGGCTTGTACCGTTAAGGTGTTGCCTGTATAGTCTTCGTTTAATACTTGTGGAATGCGGCTTAATGCATCCGCATTGGTATTATACTTCCCTGGGTTTGTATTCGATGGTATAATCGAATTCTGATAATTTGTGGTGAAATCTCACCAGACGGGAAGTCGGGTCTTTAACATTAAAGACACCTTTGAGAGGCTTGTGGTCAGTATAGACCGTAAACTTCCTGCCTTGAAGGTAGCATCGGAAATTCCTAGTGGCCCAGACTATAGCCAATAACTCCTTTTCAATTGTGGAGTAATTTCTCTCGGCTTTGTTCAGCGTTCGGCTTGCGTAGGCGATAGGCTGGTTTTTCCCACTTCTCCTTGGGAAAGTACAGCTCCTAAAGCTTCGTTACTGGCGTCCGTTGTGAGGTTGAATCCTTTAGAAAAATCTGGATAGATTAAAAGAGGTGGTGAAATTAGAGCATTTTTAATGCTTTGGAATGCTTCTTGGCATTTTTCGGTCCAAGTGAATTTTACATCCTTGCGGAGTAAATTCGTAATTGGGCGAACGATTTTTGAGTCCGGGATGAACTTCCTATAGTAATTGGCGAGTCCTAAAAAGGACTGAACTTGCCGTACTGTTCTAGGAACAGGGAACGCAGGCCGTTTTGCTGGGGTCTGGTAATGCACCTTCGCTAGAGCATTTGTGCCCTAGGTAAACAACTTCTCTTCTCAAGAACTGGCACTTCTCTGGCTGCAGCTTGAGGTTGTTTTCTCTCAATTTGTCGAAGACTTTACGAAGTTTATCACTGTGGTCATTTAAGTTTTTTTAAGTCCATAAATGACGATGTCGTCAAGATAAACGAAGCATTCGAGGCCTTGTAGGCCTGTCAGAACGAAGTTCATGAGGCGTTGGAATGTAGCGGGAGCTCCTTTGAGTCCGAATGGCATACGCTTAAATTCGTAGTGCCCGTAATTAGTGCTAAAAGCGGTTTTATGTCGATCTTTTTTGCCGACTAAGACTTGGTGGTAGCCGTTGGCTAAATCGAGGGTGGTAAAGTACCTGGCATGACCTAGTTGATCAAGAATATCCTCGATTCGAGGTAGCGGAAATGCATCGCCAATTGTCTTTTCGTTTAATTTACGAAAATCGACAACGACGCGCCACCTCTTCTCACCATCAGGTCCCGCCTTTTTGGGGACAACTAGCAAGGGTGAATTCCAAGGGCTTTTGCTAGTTTGGACTATCCCGTTATCTAGCATTTCTCGCATTTGCTCATTTATCACCTGTCTCTGAGTCTCTGGTAATCGATAGGCCTTTTGGTTTATTGGGGCCTGATCTTGTATTAATGGAATGTTATGGGTGATAGCGTTTGTATATGTAAGCTTATCACCTTTACTGGGCTCGCACGCGTCACTTATTTCGGTTCCTAGTTGAGATAAGAACTTGTATTTAGGAATTTTAGAACTTGAAGTCTTGTTCGGCTTGGGCTCGGATTCGGGAAGCTCACTGTTGTTTATGTTGCTCGTTTTCGATGCATTCGGCTTGAGAACGTTTTGTATATATGCGGCTTCTCCTACTGGGATGACGGCGTAGTCATGGATAGGTAGCAATTGTACCAATTAACTGGAGATGACTACTTGAGAATTGTTACTGTTGAGTATGGCTACTTGCACTGTTTCTTTCCCAGTGGGGAGAAAACTGTTGGCCAGGAAGACTCCATCGTCTATCTCTTTTGATAGACAGAGCATTTCTTCCTTCACTCGAAACGGGACCGTGGTGATCATTTGTGACCTAGCAGGTATGCATATTGGTTCTTCTAAGGTAACCAAATGCTGCCTCATTTCGTTGGTCTCTAGATCACCCAGACAGCTCTTTTCGCATTCCAGTGGCTCTTGTTGAACCTGGCAGCCAGCATTACTCTTTTGAGTTGCCTTGGAGACACTGCAGGTAGATAGCTTAACCTGTTTAGGCTCCATCTTTTCTGCCAGTGATCTCACTTCGACTGCTTTTCTGGAGTACAGCTTGTCCGTTTTATATGACAAGGGCACAGTAAACTCTTCGTAGTTGGTTTCCGTACAAGGAAACTTAAGTGCTTTATTTGGGCCTTCAACATTACAATTGTTTGATAGGAAATCGTTTCCTAATAGGCCGTCATCGGAAATACCTGGCAAGTTTTGTACTACTTGAAACTTGCAGGGAATTTTATTTTTGAAATTGAAGTTACCCTTGCAATTTCCCAGTGTCTTTCCAGTTCCAAAGGGGGTCTGTAGAATGCATGCCTCACTTGAATTAATTAGTTTGAGGTCTTTAATCGCTTTATTCTTTAGAATACTGACCTCAGCGCTAGTGTCCACTACTAGTTTTGTTTGGCCGTTAAGGCTTATGTCCAGTGGAAGTTTCACTGTAGGGACACCGGATTCGGGCGCTTGAGGCGACCCTTTTAAATTTTTAGTTGGGTTTATAGTCGAGCCGGGGAGTTTTGGGTCGACTGCATGTCGTTTCCCTGACTCCGGGCTTCCCACTTTTTCTTTTGCCTGCAGTTTTCATCTGCGTGTCCACGGCGACCACAAAAATTACACTTGAGTCTTATGTTAAAGACCTGGAGACCTTTTGTGTTATGCTGTTCTGTTGGTGGTCTGCTGGGGAGGCGTTGAGGAACATTTTGTTGAGACTGAGTGAAGTCCTGGTGTGTCTGTCTATTTGTTCTGCAATCACGAACGTCGTTGTCCATATTTTTTGCAGTTCGAGCAGAAAGGGGTGTTTTTGCGCTTTAGGCAATCTGTATATGTATGACCCTTTCGCTGACAGTAGCTACACGTGATGTTACGGATCAGTGCATCTGTGTCCGACCTTTTAGTTTCAGAGTATACAGGTACTCGGTGGCGTGGCTGTGATATTGTGTTATTTGCGTGGCGTGAGTGTGGGTTCGGTGCTCGAGGTGATGCGAACATAGGTGTTGATGGCATTTGATAATACGGGGATCTGTAGAACGCTCGCACTCGTAATTCTGGGTCTACTGGAGCCACTGGAGGAGCTTGTGCCAGAGGACTCTGGACGAATGTAGCACTTTGTTGTAGTTTCTCCATGTCCAGGGCTTTTTGTATGAGAGATTCTATATCGCCTTCTCCCTGCGTGAGTAAATATTGACACAAATGTGGATTAGTTACTCCACTTTGAGAGCATTTTTGGCGAAGTCCATCAGCTGTGTTTTCACAGCCGGGATTGCCTCAGCTCCATACTTTTGTGTCGCAGCCTCATTGCAGATCGTCAACAGTTGCCTCAACCTTGTAGCAAAAGCAGTGAGAGATTCCAATGGGTTCTGTCGTGTAGTGATCAATCTGTTCACCAATTCCTGATACGTCTCACGGGGAAGGTATGTCCTGTTCAAACGTTCCTCTACCTCAGTGAATGAAGTAGGGATGTCTGAAGCGAATAGGTGATATGCATCACCTCTTAATCTTGTGGGGAGAACCTGAAGGAAAGCCACCTTTTCTTCATCATTAAGGCACTGCATAGTTTGCTTGCAGCAGCCGATGAAGGTCTGTAGCTCACGTCCCATTTGTGGGGGTACTTTCACCCGAAAATAAAGGGACGAGCTGAGCCGCCAATTTTGCAACTTTGGCGTAGTCCACCATGTTTTGTAGCCTTTTGGCTGAATATTTAAATTTAGGTGGACTAATGGGACTACCTTCTGGACTGGTTTCCGTTAAGGATTCTTCCAGCCAATCTATTAAAAGGTCCTCTGGTGTAGGGTCTATCACTTCACTAACACTACCACTTTCTTTTGGGCCTTCACTTAAATTATCACTTTTATTTAGTTCTAAATTATTCTCACTTTTATTCTTATCTAATTCGAGGGAGCGCTGAGATTCAGTTAGCTTATTTAACTCTTCGCGAAATCGAACTGTATTTTCCTTTAAAGCCTGGATTTGTGCAAGCCTATTTTCGCGGGTTTGACTTAATTTTCTACTCAGTGAATCACACTGGGTGATAGCTAGCGTGCCTGGATCTTGCGCTCTCTCATACAATCTATCTAAGAACTTATTAAGACTTACTTGTGTAGTGTGACCTGACAATATAGTTCCACTTCGGAGTCGAGGTCCTGTTGGAGTTGGTGTTGGTTGTTGATCCGCAGCTGATGATGTACCTTTCCGGAGGTGCGTAGTATCGGCACCTGGGGCTGATCCCGCGTCGGCTAAAGGTGGAGGATTTGTCCTCTTTGCTGCTTCTGGTTCCTGTTGGACTTGATTAGAGCTGTTGCTTTCTGACATGTATTGTCGGTTGAAAGGGGGCTCCGGCCTGCTTATTTCCCTTTGATGTAGTTTGGAGGGGGGTTTCCTTAACCGTCTTCGTATTCCCTCCGAGTACTTTTGTCCGCTGCCGTCTGATTTATTTGCTGGCGGGGGGGGGGGGGGGGGGGGGGGGGGGCTTGAGCCGTCTTACTTCCCCTGGTGTTAGTTGAAAGGGGGGCTATTAAAGCCGCCTTCGAATTCCCCTTCAACTCTGGATCGAAGTCGTCTAATGAGCGAGCTGACTGCTGTTTTTCTCGGTACTTCGGGATTTCGTATTCGTCCTTCTGGTTGCCTTTTTGTAGTCTTGATTTCCATCGGTGGTGCTTGTGCACTGACTGGGGTGAACGCGTGCTCGCCTGGAGCAGAGGCGCCTACAGATGAAATCTACCCGAGTGTTGGGGTTGACTTGGCTTGAATAGCGTCGTCAAAGGTTCCCCTTTTTGTTCGCAGGATCAAGGAATTTAAGCTTTTGATTATTTAGCGAGATCAAGCTACCTTGATCCTACCGGCTGCGCCAATTTTGTTACGTATTCGGGGTTTTGCTGCCGACGTAACTCAATCACCAATATGGCACTTTAATACCTTAACACCGCCCAGCTTTTGGGTTTAAGACGTTTTGGGTAAACGAGGACACTTATGTTTTGCCTAACCAAAGACAAAGGAAATTCCACAATAAAACACACTTCTACGTATCCTTATATGTACTCAGGCATTTATTCTGTTTCTTGTCTGTTTTTTTGTTTTATTAGTAACACTTTCAGGCGTATAATTTGTTTTATTAAAACCAACCAATTCTAAATTATTTACTTTAACCTTCTGTAGATCGACCAAAGTATTACCGGGTTCAGAGCCACCAAATGTGAAAACAATAGTCTGTTTTGCAAGTACTCGAATTAAAACTTTTACACTAAATAATGTATTCGTGTTGCTAGATAAAGACGAGGCAATTATCTTTTCCTCTATTAAATTCTATTCACATTCAATTGTGAAAAACCCGAACTATAACTTTTTTATTAATTAATATCTTCGTGCCAAATACCGCGACTCAAGAAAAGGCAAACGTAACGACAAGTCAAAGTCAACTCTCTGATCTAATTACTTAGTAAACGACAATTCACTCTCGCGAGGCGATCTTTCCGAGGTTTAAAAACGAACTCTCATTCGACTTTTAATTTTTCATTAATTAAGTCTCGACAGTCAGGATAGGAAAATGCTTAATTAGCATTCCTATCCTGAGAAAATATATTATCGTTGGGCATGTTTAATCATGCCCACAAAAATTTCTCGCCGGACGGAGGTGAAACCCGATATTTTCATAAATATCGAGCCACCAACCCGTTGTCTTATCGTTTCTTACATTGTTGCGCACTTGAATTCTCGCGTCGCTTTTATCTTTTTATTACTTTGTTGCGCGATTGAATTTATATTTTATGCTGACAAATCTTACTGACGGTAAGATTTGTCATGGAATTCGACTTTATTTGTCGCCTTTTTCAAGTGGGCCATGTAAAGAAATTGCTGATGCAACTTTCTTTGCGTGTGAATAGATAAGCTGGTCACGTTGTTAAGTGTGACTAGCTTATAGGACCCTTTTCATGACTTGATTTTAATTTTTCTTTAGGAATGTGCCGTTTTTTCCTTATTTTTCTTTATTAGGGATTTTATGAATCCGCAGGTTTTTATTGAATGTTGTCTCACCAACATCATATGTTCGTAGTGATGCTGTCACGACGTCATCACCAATTACCCAATCTGGAGCAGTAGCCATCAACAGCCAGGAGCAAAGAAGGGCTGTGTTTACATCAAATTCGGAGGAAATTGAAGGATCGGATTATTTTCTCCAGGGTAATGTGTTTCTTGCTACAGCAGTTATAGAGGTTAAATCTGCAACGGGTGACTACTTGCCTTGCCGAGCATTATTAGATTCTGCATCCCAGCTTAATTTTGTCTCGGAGTGCCTGGCACAACGGCTCCGAGCAAAAAGGGTAGGATCTAATTTTTCTATTACTGGAATTGGTGAAACAAAAACTATAGTTAAGCATAAAGCCGATCTAAATATTAAATCACGTCTCAACGAATTTTCATCATGCATTGAGGCTTTAATTATACCACATATTAGCTGCAAACAGCCTACGCGTTTGGTATCCATTGAGGATTGGAAAATACCAAAAAATATTCCTCTGGCCGATCCGTCCTTTTATAAGCCGCAAGAGGTGGATATTCTATTGGGGCTGGACTATTTTCGAGCTGCTTTCCGTTGGTCAAATTCGTTTAGGGCCTGGGCCCCTATTCTGCATTCTCACTCACTCAACTCACTCACTCACTTACCCGATTCCACGTGTTTCTTTATTCTGGAACGCAAGTGAGTGAGATTTTTGTGGGAAAGTGAGTGAGATATTACTAGTGGGTATACGGTACTCGAAACGGCCATTTGTGTTTGATTTGAATAGCTCCTCCGCCCTAAACTACTATTTATACAGAAAAATGGTATTCTGATAATCTTAAGCTTGTTTTCTTATCTTTCGAATCGAAATAAATTTGTTGTACCGTTCCTAACAAAATTATATAAAAAAATGTATCTGAACCAAATGCCTACGATTCCTCAAACAAAAACTCTCAGCTAAGTAATCGTTGTATATGACGCAGTGCCGTCATGGCATGCCGTGGGCTGATGATATCTAATGTAGCTGCCTACAGATTCAGACTCTGGCTTTATATACACACACGCAATTATTACTCAGCTGAGAGGTAGTGAACGTGAAATGGTAAGGTTACTTTGTAATCAAAACTATTTTATTATTTTGTTAAGTAAGGTATATAACTAGTGTAGCTTTGTGAAGGTAAGGCACCAAGCTGTAAATTACTGGAAGACTATTTTCCTGTATGGATAGTAGTTTAGGCTCTATAGCAAATATAAAGTCACATCAAAAATATTCACCACGAATGTGGTGGATTATTTTATTTGACAGTGTACATCTCATCCCATTTGCTTTCTAGAATAACTAAATGGTGGGTAAGTGAGATCGAAGTGAGTGACTTCTCTCATACAGTCATAAGTAAGTGATACTGCAGAATAGGGGCCCTGGTCTGCCCACATTACAAAAAACCGTCCTCGGCTGGATCGTTTCAGGAACTGTCGCAGCTTCAGTAGCATATACATCATGTCATATGGCTTTACAGGATACCGCCTTTGACAATAATTCTCTTGAGTCAGTTATGAAATCTTTCTGGGAAGTAGAGGCGCATGTGCCATCCTCTAATGCTCATGTTTCAAACTGTGAGCAACATTTCATGGACAATTACATTAGAGATGATACTGGTAGAATTTGGGTTAAGCTTCCGTTCAATGATAGCCCCACAAAACTAGGCAATTCTCTCGATATAGCTAAAAAACGATTTTTCAAAACAGAGCAACGACTTAACAGATTTCCTGAGCTTAAACAACAATATACTCATTTCTTGTAGGAATATTTGTTTCTAGGACATATGGAAAAGATAACTTTGCAGACCTGCCTAAAAATCATTACTTTCTTCCACATTATAGCGTCCTATAGCCGGAAAGCAGTAGCAAAAAACTTCGTGTCGTCTTTGACGCTTCGTGTAAGACAACATCGGCTACTCCCTAAACGATTTGTTAATGGTAGGTCCTGTCATTCAAGACGATTTATTTTCTCATTTATTGCATTTTCGCTCTTATAAGTATGCAATTACGGCCGATATAAGCAAGATGTACAGGCAGGTACGATTGCAGGTATCGGATTGTAATTATCATTGTATTCTATGGCGTGCTTCAGTGGACCACCTAGTAAATTGTTGTCGCCTTCTTACGGTTACGTACGGCACCGCCCCAGCATCCTTCTTAGCTACTCGTTGCCTGAAGAAACTATTCTCTGAAAATTCCTCCGAATACCCAATTGGCTCTCGAGTCTTAGAGCAGAATTTCTACATGGATGATATGCTAAGCGGAGGAAATACAGTGGAGGAAACAATACAAATACAAAATGAAATTCAAAAGACTATGAATTCTGGTGATCCACTCCTTTTAGCAACAATTGATGAGGATCATCGAGAAAAATATTTACAAATTAAGGGTGATAAGGTGGTAAAAACTTTGGACATAATTTGGCAGCCTCAGAGTGATAACTTCTACTTTACGAATCGTCCCTTTGACATGGCCAATTCGCAGGTGACAAAGAGAACAATCTTATTATCTATCGCTAGATTGTTTTACCCCTTGGGGCTGTTAAGTCCAATTATTATGAAGGCAAAAATCTTCATACAACGACAGGCTTGGATGGGACGAATCACTTCCTCAGGAGTTACATTCGGAGTGGACTTATTTCTATCAACAAATGCCTCACGTGGACGAGTTCAAGGTTCCTCGACACATTATTCTTGAAGAGTCTCGTGTTGAACTTCATGGTTTCGCCGATGCCAGCATGTCAGCTTATGGTGCTTGCATATATGCGCGATGAACTTCATCACAGGGAGGAGTTAGCTGCCACTTGATTTCTTCCAAGTCCAGAGTAGCACCACTTAAGGATCTGTCAATACCTCGCTTGGAGCTATGCGCTGCGGTACTACTGGCAGAATTGCTCGATCACATATATCGTGCACTCAAGATTAATGTAGAACGCGTTTTCTGTTGGTCCGATTCTACAATCGTGTTAGCGTGTACAAGAGTTAACTAGGAGCTTCCAGTGGAGATACATTCCTTCGAAAAGCAACCCCGCTGATTTGATAAGCAGAGGAATGTTGCCTAAAGCTCTCGTGGAATCCAGATTATGGTTAAATGGTCCGGCTTTCTTATGCTCAAATGAACCATGGCCAGCTTTAATTAATATCAGCATGTCAGATGTGCCCGAAAAAAGAGAAGAAAAAACCGTACTGCTCATAAAGGTTGATGATGACCTTGTTCAGGAAGCAAAATTTCGTAATTCGTATTGCAAATTAATTAATGTCTTCGCTTACGTCATCAGATTTTACAATTGCTGCAAGGCCAAGACTCAGTCTTCGCATAAAAAAATGACTGGAGAACTTACTATTACGGAGATAGACTTCGCACTCAAGGCAATTATTCGTATGATTCAAATTAAGGAGTTTAGCAACGATTACTTGCATCTACAGGCAAATCAGAATCTTAAGAGTGATAGTTCACTAAGGGCGCTAAGTACTTTCATCGATGATAATGGTCTAATTCGTGTAGGTGGGAGAATTACCAATTTCAATCTCGGTTTTGATGCGAGGCACCCTATTTTATTGCCTAAGGGTCACTGTTTTACCAAAGCACTAATAATGCATTATCACTATAGAAATCTCTATGCAGGATGCCAGATGCTTCTGTCTATCATCCGAACACGCTTTTGGCCTATTAGTGGCAGAAGCATTGTTAAACAAGTTATCTCCAGATGTGTTTTCGTACCCGTCCAAGGGCGCTTGAACAAATTATGGGACATTTACAAAAACAAAGAGTTCAACCCAGTCGTCCGTTTAGTTGACCTGGTGTGAATTTTTGTGGGCCGTTTTGTATCAGCAGCGGGATAAGGGGTCGTGGTTCTACCAAGGCCTATATTTGCATCTTTGTCTGCCTTGCTATTAAGGCAGTACATTTGGAGGTCGTCTGCAGTCTTACAACGGATGGCTTCATTGCTGCTTTACGCCGCTTCATCGGCCGGAGAGGAAAGCCGTCACTCATATCATCGGACAATGCAACTAACTTCGTCGGGGCAAATCGTGAGCTTGTGGATTTAAAAGCTCTTTGGCATTCGCAACATCATGCTGCGGCACTACGAGCTTTATGTCAGGCTGAGGGTATCGAATGGAATTTTATTCCGCCGCGCTCTCCTCATATGGGAGGCCTATGGGAGGCCTATGGGAGGCAGCTGTCAAGTTAACGAAAAATCATTTACGGCGTGTTTCCGAATTGGGCCCCTACACGTTAGAGGAACTACAAACGATCACATGTCAGATCGAAGCAGTTCTAAATTCGCGTCCGTTGACAACTCTGTCGGAGGATCCAAATGACCTACAAGTATTAACGCCGGGTCACTTCCTGACAGGGGCCCCCCTAATCAGCATTGCAGAACCCTTCATGCCCGAAGATAAATTAAATTACATCAATAGATGGCAACGCGTACAGGCGGCAGCGCAGCATTTCTGGAGGCGATGGAGTTGCGAATACTTACAGTCACTTCAATGTCATTACAAGTGGAAGACAAGGCAACGGAACATTAAGGTTGGTACCTTGGTTTTACTCATGGAGGAAAATACCCCTTCACTGCATTGGCCGTTGGGGAGAATAGTGGACTTGCATCCAGGACGCGATGGATTTGTTCGTGTTGTCAGCGTCAGAACTATCAACGGGATCTTGTAGGTATGCCCCTTGCCAATGGATGACACTGTCTTGGAAGTTGAAACTTCCAAGGGCACCGCCTCATGTTGAATCTCTAACTATATAACTTTGTTTGTGACTACGTAATTTATCGTAGTTTAATTTTGTAGTTCATTGTATATTCATCAGTTGGTTATTATTCATGTATTAGTAGACATAGATGACAGTTAGCTTAAAACGAAACATGTGATTTGTTGGTTCTGTATCTCACTCGTGCTCTGAACGCAGTCTAATAAAGTTCAAGTTTCACAATCGATTTTTTTCATTGTTGTAAGGGTGAAACAATCCCATAAAATTATTCGCTTAAATCTACACATTGTGGTCCTTCGAATTATTCGCATAAATCTCATAAAAACACTTATGAGATCAATTATCAAGGTAATGTTAATATATGTATGTGTAATCCTATTTGCTTTAAATTAAATATTTGCAAGAAAACTAATTCGGATATGCAAACATTTTTCTTGTACTGAAAATTCCTCAATGATATAATTTTAAATTTTTTGAGAATAAAAAAACTTTACTTCAAAATACACACTAAAAAATAGAAAATAATTTCTCCTTTCACTTAATGAGTTTAATTCAATTTCGATATTATACTTCTTTATTATTGACATTACATTAGATAAATTTCAATTTCGGAAATTATTATTCACTGTAGTATTAAAATTCAACTGCACAAACTTTTCCTTGGTTGTGTAACTTGAAAATGCTAAAGTGTATACACAAATGTACCTAATAAAATTTAAAATGGTAATTAAATGCAAAATGAAGGGAAACTCTAGAGAGCTTTTGTGATGTACTAATTAAGTGAAGGGAGAAATTATTTTCTATTTTTTAAGTGCGAACTTAGAAGCAGTCTTTTTCAAAAAGATTTTTTTCTATTTTCTATTTGCTTTCATTTGAGTATAAATTTTGATTTATTAGAGCTGTAGGAGGATCGCCCCCCGCTATATCCGCACTTTGCATGGACCATTCTGAAGCGCTACGAAAGGATATGAAAGGAAGGAAGAAGTATTCGTTCTTGGATGTTGAATGTATTCAGTATAAAATGTGTATTTTATAACAATTTGAATGATGTTGTACATTTTCATTTCAATTAAAAGTGGGTGGACATACCTATTCACATGCAAATATCTGATGATGACTAGTTTATGAAAGTTTTATGCCACAAATTAATATCCTTGTAAGTGAAATCATCTCCCATAGGTATTTTGTGACTATTCGTCCTTAATTTATAACAATGAAAGCTAATTTAAATGCAGTAAATTAAAAATATTACACGAAAAGATTATTCATATAGTGATTAAATATTCAACTGCTACTAACTCATCTTGATATTAATATATTGATGGCATTTGTGTTCACATTTTGAACTTGAAAGTACGCCTTACTACCTTATAGAAATTAATTGTTGTAACAATTTTTAAAAACAACCTCTAAAATATTCAAAACTTTAATTCTACGGACAATTTCAATAACACATTGAACTTATTCCTATAGGATAATATATAAATTAGAGGTCTAATCGAATTCAACTCAAATTTCTCTCCAGAAAAAATGGCGGAACATGATTCGTTCCGTGATTACCTACCTTGTATTCTCTGTAACGTGGCTCAGCTTATGTGTAAAAATGAAAGCGGCTGGAAATTATTATCACTCTAAATATTTTATGCGGATAATAAGGAGGAATAAAAGAAATGAAAATTGAATGAAAATGACTTTGTAGCACGCCACTGCTTTTTCCAAATATTGCTACCAGAGAAAACTTTAAATGTGTTTCATACGTTCTGGTGGCTGGAATAAAAATATGTTGTGCAAATTATTGAAAACATGTATTTCGTTGAACATAAATTTATTCTAACAACTCACAAGCCAATGAAAGATTTTTTACTAAAAGCTGGCCTATTTATAGTAGCCACTGGAAAGTGTCGAACAAACTTTAAGTTTCCTGTGGTGAGGATAAACAGGCAATGTCACCATCTTTTGAGAAAAGCAGTGGTGTGCTACGACTTTAATTTTGTATTTTAGTGATAATTAAAAATTATATGTACTTAACATTTCTAAAATGAAATCTGCAGCTCGATGCTTTCATTTGCATTCACCGCATATATCGAATGTGAGAGAACTGAGTGAGTCACTTTCATACTAGAATCAAATTTCTAGAAAAGTGACTAACTTTACTCACTTTTTCTTAATTTCGACTTAGCTGAATCTCGGCACTAATGATTTTTGTGACTATAAGTATTTTGATTTCTGTTGTTGTTTTTGTTAGTATATACGTCGCAGGCGTTCTAAATCCAATACTCTGCCAATTGCACTAAATGCTTAACTGACTCAAAATGTAAAAGTTATATTAGTAATAAGGCCGCAATGACACCGTGCGTACAATGTTTGAAGTAGGTATAATCATGAAGAGTGTATTGTTATTATTAATAAGCTTAAAAACAGATTCATATAATCCAAGGTTCCGATAACATAAGTTGTTATCAAAAAAACATCTTTCTTAAGATTTACGTTTCAAAAATTTCCAATTATAGTTTAACCCTTGGTTAATACTCATGGGTCTACGTGACCCTGGAACCTTTTGAAACAAAATTTTCGCACAACAACTTGTAGACAACCCTGCTCACATGCCCGTGTATTCTCAGTATTGCATGTGCGCTTACGCATGTGGGTTGTGTCCAGTCGTTTTGTGCATATTTCGTGACATAACAGTTGTGACAGGGTCACGTTGACCCTTGAATAGCAACGACATCGGTAAGTGAAAATTATTGGTTTTAATTTAAATTGTTTTCTATAGTGTAAAACAATAATTATTATTAGAGAAATTTATACTCTATTATAGCATAGGTTGTTGCTGTATTTTTGCTAGTTTTATTTTTCAATTTGGGTTTGTCTTTGCCACAGGTATGGGTAATAGAAATACGCTTACGGATGAAGAGATTGTGAATGCTTTCCTTGAAGATGTAGATTTTGAAGAGGAGGATGTGTCCGCAAATTCAGGTGCTTCTACCTCTGCTTCTTCTTCCTTTCCTGTTACTGCTGACAACAGAGAAAACGCTTTGTCTCGTATACTAAATGATGCTGACTATAGTGTTATAGATTCTAGTGATGAAGAAATATTTAGTGATCACGACAGTTCGACTGATATTGAAGAGGAGTTAGACGAAGAGATTTCCTCCATACCAGAACCACCTGACTCCGAAAATATTGATAATTCGCTTGAATTTTCTACAGTGCATCGCTCTAACTATTACTTTGGAAAAAAATAACTGTATGCGTTGGGCCAAACAACCTCCAGCTCAAAGACGAACCCCAGCCCACAATATTGTATCAATTTCCGTGGGAAAACCTAAAGGTCCAGCATCCACTTTAGGCCCAGAGATATCTCTAGTGAATGTTTTTGATCTCTTCATCGACGAACACATACTTGAAACTATCGTTCTACATACAAACGCTAAGATTGAAGAGGTTCAACTAAACTACAAAACTTTTGAACGCACTCATTTATCTCGCACTATTTGGAGACCAACGTTTATAAACACAACAACTATTACAGAACTACGAGCTTTTATAGGATTGCTATATTTGGCGGGCTTATTCACATCAAACCATGAAAATTTATCTTCACTTTGGGCATCAGATGGTACAGGACGTGACATTTTTCGGTGTACAATGACTCTCTGTCGCTTTAGATTTTTGATATCTTGCTTGAGATTCGATGATGCCAGCACTAGAAAAGACAGGTTGAAAGATAACAAATTAGCGGCTATATCAAATATTTTTTCCGAATGGATAAGTCATTGTCAAAATAATTATTCTCCTGGAGCAACACTCACTGTTGATGAAATGTTAGCATCTTTCAGAGATCGATGTGGTTTTCGCATGTATATGCCAAAAAAACCTGGCAGATACGGTCTGAAGATAGTGATGTTGACTGATGCCAAAACCCATTACATGGTAAACGCAGAAGTTTATTGTGGTAAAACATCCGACCAACCTAGGACCAAAAATGACAAGCTTTTACCAACTCAAGTTGTACTCCGCTTGATATCTCCAGTTGAGGGTTCTAATCGTAATATTACTGGTGATAATTGGTTCTCATCCATTGAATTAGTAGAAGAGCTGTGGTCACGAAAACTAACATATGTGGGAACTGTGAAGTCAAATAAGACAGAAATCCCAAGAGAATTTTTGCCACATGCAACAAGAGATGTTGAATCATCTTTATTTGGCTTTACAGCTGAAATAACAATGACATCATATGTTCCTAAAAAATCCAAAACTGTGGTTCTCTATTCTAGTATGCATCACGATAGCAAGATCGTTCCTGATCAGCACAATAAGCCGGAGATGATCACATTTTATAATGAAACAAAAGTCGGAGTTGACGTGTTGGATCAAAAGTGTGCCAACTTCTCCGTTGCCAGGGCTACTCGACGGTGGCCGATGGTGATACTTTATGCGATGATTAACATTACAGGCGTAAACAGTAAAGTTGTTTATGATGCAATATCTGGAAGGTCAGTAAATCGACCAAACTACCTTCGCGAGCTGGGCATAGAATTATGCCTTCCATAAGCTCGACAGCGAATTCATAATGAAAAGATACCCCGGCAATTGCGTAAGAAAACATCAAAGATGTTCAAAGTGCCGCTGCCTGAAAGATCTGTTCCAGCTGTTACTAATGTTGCATCGAAAAGGAAGCGTTGCAGCATTTGCCCGTATAAAAAAGATCGGAAAACTAACAGTTTTTGCTCCTCTTGCAAAATTTCGATTTGCAACACATGCTCAATTATTGTATGTCCAAACTGTCAGATAGCTCCTTGAATAGTCATCGTGTAAAATTTATTTCGAGTAGTAACTAAGGGTTAAAGGCCTTTTTTTCGGCATTCTAAATGCATTTTAGACATTAATTGAAATTATTTTGAGTGAATTTCAGTCTGCTGTAGACGAGAAATAATACACTTATTAAACAACTCCCGTTTAATAAAGCCAATGGTACTTGTTATAGTAAGTTTGTCATTCTGTTTGTAACACTTTGAAATAATAGCTGTATTCCATTGGGCTGTGTAAAGTACCCACTCACGAGCATTTTCCGAATGGAACTCTAATTTGTGTTGTCAAGAGTAAAACATAACCTCCAATTTATGATATTTTTATTTTGTATCAAGTTTCTTATGAAAATGGTAATCAAAGGTTACTGAAAATAAAATTATGAAAAATGGACCTATAATGAGAAAAAAGCCCTAATTTTCGCTTACACTAATAGGAAAGATGAGTACTTTCGCACATGAAATAAAAACACTTCTGGAATAATGTTTTAGCAGATTTGGAAGCGTTGATGTACCTGTAAGTTACTTGAAATATGTTGTATTAAAATTTATATTGATAAATTATAAACATTTTAGGTTTCTGCAACTACGACCGATCAAGTTAAGGTCAAATGGGGGTCTCTGTATAAACCTTACAAAAATGCAAAGTATCGGGGCACAGGTCAGGGGCGGATCCAGCATTTCTGGAAGCGTTCAATTTGATACATTTAGGAACGCACGCCCTAGCTAGTACCTTGACCTTCGCTCCAATTTATGGCGTGGTTATTGAAGCCTATATAGTTAACAGGAAGCGCGAATACTTGTACATAAGCGTCGCTTTGCTCGGGGTGGAAGGTTTGTTTGCCAAAGATCTTTGATAAGCCTTCGATGTAAAGACGGCTTCTTAGAATATTATCGGCGCGGCTTAGCAAAACAAACATTTAAAGATAGAATTATAACTCATAATTGGGGAAATTCAGCGAAAATACACAACAGCGAACAAGTCATTGTGTATTCTTGTATTTAAAGCAAGAAATTATTTTTTAAATAATATTTTTTTATTATTTCGTAAAATGTTATAGTTTTTATAGAATACTTAGCCCAAACGTTAATTAAAAACAAAATAAATCTGCATATTGGAAAAGTCTCAATCAGTATCATAGAGAAATTGATTGGTCGGTCTGTTTTGCTTCAAGGGATGTTGATGAATGCACATTTGAATTTAGTACAATTCTAAGTTTTGGCATGCGAGAATACATTCAGAATTTATACAGCAGATCTTTTTTTCGCACCTATCAATTGCATCCATGTCCAGAACTGAAACACTATCCAAAGAGAAAAATTTCTTTTTGACCAGAATGTTAGAATCTTGGCAAGACGCAAAAGCAGCAAATGTTTCTGGTCCCTGGTCAAAACCAACAGGAGCAACTTCAGCAGTTCCTCTATTCCTTCACTACTTTACAATGAAGTGATTGTTGACTCCCTGAATAAAACTAATATTTTGACTGTTAGATTCACTTCAAATTCTTCTTTTCCACCCACTTCACATCTCCTTTGTGGATGCGTACAAGAACCAATACACATCCGTACGAGAGATATGTTCAAGGTCTTTAAGGCGATCAACGTCTCCATAGCTGCAGGTCTTGATAGTTTCAAGCGCCCATTAAATAAAAGCTGTGCCTTATCCTTGGGTAAAGCTCTGCCAAAACTATTCCATTTGTCTTATTCGACTGGAAATTTTATTATTGCTTGGAAACTAGCTTACGTTCAGCCTATTCCCAAGAGAGGAAAGGGTAGCGATCCCTCAAATTATCGACCAATTGCAATCACTTCGATTCTTTCAAAGGGTTTAGCTCCAAATTAATAAAGTATCTAGATACTACTCAACAATTGGGAATATGGCTTTTCTTTTTCTGACTTTTCCTATGGAACGTTGAAACCGTAGTCTTCACAATTTTGGTGAGTCGAAATTCGTTGCCGTAGATACTTCAAAGTTATTTGATGGTGTCTGGCATTCAGACCTTTTAGCCAAACTTATAGCACTTGACGTCTCCCGTCCGCTTCTATTATGGATGTAAAGTGTTTTATCTGGTCCCTTAATACGGATTATATTAGATGGAGTTACATCTGATTCTCAACCAATAAATGCCGGGGTGCCTCAGGGCTCTGTTATCTCTCCAACTATCTTCTCAATTTTCATTAATGATCTGCTTTCCCTTACTTTCAATCACATCCATTAATACTTGCAATAAGGCAACATTTCAGCCCACCGATTCTAGCACTCCTCTACAAGTCCTATATGAGACCTAGAATCGAATACAATTTCCAAATGTAGGCCGGGACTGATCACAGTGTCTTAGCTTCATTGGATATTATCCAAAAGAGGGCCTTCAGCTAATTGGCGATGTACTAGATATTTGTCATATGGACTCACTCGAGAACTGCCGCAATGTTAGTTGCCTTTCGCTCCTATGTTGCTACGTGCATGGTCAATTATCTGATGAAATGCCTAATCTGATCCCTGATTCCTGCATGTAAAACTAGAACTGCAAGCCACGCACATCCCTTTACCCTGAAAAATACTTTCGGCCGTAGAGTAAAACTCCGCAATGATTTTTTATCCCGAACTGTGCAAATGTGGAATAGACTACCATCTTGTGTCTTTCCTCCGGCATGCAATCTGCGAAAATTTAAAAGCGACATTCATCAGCACTTTCGGCAATCTCCTCACCTTCCCTAATTCCTTTCTTTAACACCTTCTTGCCATGCTGTTGTTTGCATCATAGTTCATAGGATATCTCCTAAGCTTGGCTTAATAATATAAAAAACAAAACAGGTCAGACTTTCTTAACTTGCCGACGAAGTTATGTACGTCCAAGGTACCTATGTATTGCATCTGTTCTGAGACTGCTATTTTAAATAAAAGTAAACTTTTAATTCCTATATTTTACAAAGAAAAAATGTATGATGATTCGTGAATTTGAATAAAATAAATTTCCCCAGTTTTTCTAACTAAATTGGATGATTGGGAAGTTTTACACTTCCACTATTTACAAGCCAAAACAAAATGAATCTCCTTTGACTTTTGGGGTTGGCAATCCACTAAGCATTTGAGAGTGTATCCCTAAAGTGAAACTAAAACGTATTGAAAACGTACTTCTGGATTTATAGACCTGTGTGCCATAGAACCTGACAGCAGACAGCTGTTTTGTGAATGTTAATTTGTTTGTGACTCTTGTAACAAAACGCCGCGCTAATAATTATTAATTAAAATATTGAAGTGTAAAAAATGTTATTAGGTATACTTATATTATTATGATTGCACTTTTGTGAGTTTACTAAACACTTTTGTACTCCATCGATTATTCCAATTATCTACATATGTCCTACTCAATGTATACCTAATAATGTTGTAACGTAGTGTAAGCTGAAGGTCCTCAATAAACGCTTTTTTGTTCTATTCTTATTAAGGTTTGTCATGCTAGCAAATAAATTAAAATAAAAAAATCTGTTGTTTTCTTCAAAAGCCAATGAATCTACATGCAAAACGTTTCGTAAACTAAACGTAATTTTCATTCCGAAAACGAAGTATTTAGAGTAGTTTGCGAAATTTAATGTAAACTACCACTACACCACTACACTAACAGTCTACGTTTCTCAGTTTCACTTCTCTTTGGCCTAATGATTCGTTTCTGTTTCGCATTTACAACACAAAGACGTTTCTTTTCCATACACTTCTATGCAAGCATGTTTAAATTTTCGTTACGTTTTTGGTTCGCCTTGCTTGAAGGAAAAGAACGTTGAGCAACTCTCTTCGTTGCGAATGGTAGCCATTTGCTAATCTGTTCGACTCGTTAAATGATAAATTTTGAGCATTTGACATTTGTGAGTGGTGGCGAGTGTCTCCTAACTTTTGTTCAGTGTTCAGCATATACCATTTCTAAATCATGGTCCCGCCACTGGCACAGCACAGGTTTGAGTAGTTAGAGATTTTTGAATTTTCAAGGAAATGGATGAACTATTTTAAAAGAACCCCGATGGCCTCTAAAGAAATATCAATAAAACCGAGGCGAAACACAGCCAAAAAAGTGAAGGAAACATCACTAGAATTAAAAAGAGGCTATTATAATCAAAAAATGAAAGAAAGAGAAAAGAAGCGAGGACTTTTACAAAATTATTTAGATAAAAAAAAACGAAAAGGACAAACAGCGAGAGCTACTTCTTTTTTTTCAAAATAACAAATAAGGAATATTTATAATTAGGTACAGAAAAACCGTTTTTTTTACTCAACTTTTTTTTATAGCGAAGAAGCAGTCTTATATATACATGTAATATATTTGTTGCTTTATTTAAATAAATACAATATTGTTGTTGAAGTTATCTATTCATATTTAATATGCCTTCGTTGTTAAGCTATGTCCTTAAATCTATTATTTTTCTGCCTTTGTAGTAATAGGTCATCATCGTTATCTTCGTCTACGGATTCTTTCTTATCCAATTCGTTTTCTGTGTCATTTTCTTTAATGCAAATGTTATGTAGCACACACAAAGGATACTACTCAAGCCAGTTTCTTCGAGCAGTACTACTTAGAAAATTTAAAGATAAAAATTCGTCAGTGTTGTTATATTAAAAGTTGTTGCAGTATCTATTTCCATAACGATAATCCATAAATTTGAATAATTCTCCTGTTTTCTTCTTTATACTCAAACTAATTATGAGAGTTCTACACAAATTCTTTGTCAAATTTCATCTATCTGACATTTCAGTAACCACAAATTCTTCCGAAACTACTTATCATGTGGTGAACTCTGAATGTAGGGGATGTGGTGGCCTGGAAATGAAGAAAATATTTAAATATAATTTCTAGAATATATTTCAAAGGGATTACCTATGTATATGTGTTGTTTTTGTCTCATCTTGTCGCAGTATTAAATTTGGTTGATTCTGCAAAGATTTTCAAATTACTTTCAGGTTCTGAGCACTACAGTGTAATTACTTACACTCTCTAAAGCTGGAGTCACCTCTATGGATTACGAGGCCGTTTCTAACGCATACACAATACTTTCTTGGCCTGGGGCTACTAAGGATAATACCGTGTTGCTGTGAGTCCTGTAAGCTATGTATGGACATAATTCGTCGAATCAGGGGATCGATTCACCTATAGCATAGACAAACTAATAACTTACAAATACTGGACACGTAGAACAAAAATATGCAACGCTTTTCTAGAATATAAAACTAACGATGCCTCGACGACATGCCTCGAGTTGGCACTTGATGACGCGCCCAAATGGTAAGCCACCATTGCCTCGCTCCATACAAAATCACATTGCCTCGACCCGATGAAGAGAGCGCCACAATTTTTTCTTAGAAATATTTTCGATATTTCTTCCTTGGAATTTCTATGCATTGGCCGAGGCCTAGAGCAGTGACTCGCTCAAATATAGAATCTAACAACGATGCCTCGAGCTGATGTAGGGAAAGCCGCAATTTTTTCTTAGAAATTTACTGGAAATTTTTTCCTTTTGGGAGGCGACGACAATTTTTATGAGCACAAAATGTTTCCGTAGACTTTTTATTCATTTTTGTGGTCGAGTAGACTTATTTTCAGGTACAATACTTTCATTATGTGATGTAATTACAATATACATATTTACAATAAACATACATACTAATAAAAAACACAAAATCTTTCAGGTAAAATTAACACAACGTGAGTACGTGATTGTTAAAAGCATGATACGGGGATTATTATAAGGTAGACAATTTATGTGAATTATTTCGATGAATTAAAAAATATTGGAAAAATGCATTATGGTCCACTTGAGTACAATGCTAGGGGTTTCATTTATTATATCTGCATGTACCTTTCTTTTATGATGTCTCTATCCTATGATATCTAATTACGCCTCTGCCGCCTTTAGTGACGACGTTTTTAAAAGGAATTACAAAAATTACAAAAAATCGGGAGAAAATATGTCTATGGCTAGTCACTCAGAATTATTTTTATTTTACAAAAATTATTCTTCTAAATCGGATTTTGGTTCTCTAATTCTCCTACAGATTTTTGTTTCCAAATGTCGAAGCAACATCTTAGTGTTTTTAAAAAAAATATTCACAGAAGAAGCCCACATTAAAAAATAAAATCAAAAATTGTGAAGCAAATCATTAGTGTAACAGAAGAGATTCCAATATTTAAGGGTTGGTTTTCTCAAAACTCACCATGTTATTTGCACCACATGCTTCTATTGGACTTTTTCATTTTGGTTTTAATACGGAAGCATTGTTTGTAGAGAGCAAAAAGTTTAACAAACAATTACCAAAATAAGTCTAAAATGGATATAATACAGAAATAAAAAGAACTTTTTGAATTATATGAAATTGTGGGACCTAATATGGAAAATTTAAGAAAAGGACTTTTAAAATATACGAATTTAAAATAGGTATGTACCTATGTACATATGTTAATTACAAAACCTTTCAAGGAATTTGTATTCAAGGTCATCTCTAAAATAATTTTATCAATGAATAAACTTAGTTTACACTGTGAATTTAATCTTGGGTATAAAATCAACTAGAACGTTGAAATGATTAAAGAATGTGGAATAGGCCTATCGGGGAAACCACGCAAAAAGAACGCGCCTATACCTCCACTTCAATGGTGGTGTGGAAAAGAGTTCCAATAAAGCATTCGCATTCATTAATTTTACACATGGAATGACAAACTTGGTATACCTACTCTATGTCTATTATTTCATCTAGATTCTAGAGTAGGTATAATAAAATCTACTTGACGTCCGAATCATACAGATAAGTGCATGCATTTTTCCAATATTTTTTAATTCATCGAAATAATTTACATAAATTGGTTTGTCTACCTTATAATAATTCCCGTATCATGCTTTTAACATTCACGTACTCACGTGGGGTTAATTTTACCTGAATGGTGTTTTTTATTAGTATGTATGTTTATTGTAAATATGTATATTATAATTACATCACATAATGAAAGTATTGTACCTGAAAATAAGTCTACTCGGCCACAAAAATGAATAAAAATTCTACGGAAACATTTTGTGCTCATAAAAATTGTCGTCGCCCTTCAAAAGGAAAAAATTTCCAGTAAATTTCTAAGAAAAAATTGCGGCCTTCCCTACATCAGGTCGAGGCATCGTTGTTAGATTCTATATTCGAGCGAGTCACTGCTCTAGGCCTCGGCCAATGCATAGAAATTCCAAGGAAGAAATATCGAAAATATTTGTAAGAAAAAATTATGGCGTTCCCTTAATCGGGTCGAGGCAACGGTGATTTTGTATGGAGCGAGGCATTGGTGGCTTACCATTTGGGCGCGTCATCAAGTGCCAACTCGAGGCATATCGTCGAGGCATCGTTAGTTTTATATTCTAGAAAAGCGTTGCATATTTTTGTTCTACGTGTCCAGTATTTGTAAGTTATTAGTTTGTCTAGGCTGTTCTCCACGGTCACATTTTTACTCTCGGCTTTATTTTGTCACAAGTTCAAGTTATTCCTGAAATTAGAATTAAGTAGAAATTGAAGTTTTTTAGATCAAATTGTGACTATTTGAGAAAAATAAAGCCTAGATTTAGCAAATACGTCGAGTTTTTTTTAATTTTTAGTGGCGCTTTTTTTAAATACTATTTGACTCTAATAGTCTTGTTTTTTCTCCCGATATTTCACTGACAAGAGATTGCAATATTTCGTTGAAAGCTGTAAAAATACAAAGCAAAATTGTATATTTAACAATTATGTGCAAACAAAATTTAGGATAGTTAATTCTCGTAAAAAATTTTCAATTTCTTTGAACTGCAAAATTCTATTTTCGTCTTAAATTGTCGCATGTTAGATTTCTGTCTGTTACGCTAGATGTCTCGAATGTGACTTGTGGTCTAGGTCTAAGCTAATTTTATATGAATTTTTAACTTTCAGGACACAAACCTAAGTGGTATAGTAAGTTTTATTGCCTACAGGCTAGCTGGTATCTAAATTGAAACTTTTGCTGAGTACTGACCCCTTTTAATACATTGAATGAATTTAAAATGTTATTCACGTTTGTAAAGATGATGAAAGGCTGGCTGGGGTAGCACGCGAGGTGCTTCTGAATATCATACCTTAGAAATGTAAGAGGAATGATATTTATCTTTATTTAAGATATTATAATTTTCGGAAACTGACAATAATTTACCTGGCCTAGTACTCCTTTATTACGCATCATAAAAGAATAGAACACAACCGTTAAAATAACCTGGTCACCAACAGAAAACCGACAACATTTGCTTTTCGCAATCTAAATAGTTCACAAGGCAATTTAAAGATGAAAAAAGGAAAAGCTCTAAGAACAAATTCCAAAGCAACCAATTAAAATTTTTGACATACAGCAACAATCGGCTGAGTTCCAGAAATTGAAATTTAAACCAGACAAAAAATTGAAAATATTATTAACCGAGCTGAACCCACCCAAACCGATTCGAAAAAGTACTAAAGATAAAGGCCGGAAGTGTAAAATAGTGGGCTTTTCTTAAAAAAAAAAGCGTTGGTAGGTTAAGCTGGCAGTCTCTCAAAAAAAAAAAAAAATAAAAATAAAAAGAAAAAAAGTCCTTGACACTTGACCTAAAAGACCTTAAAGGAATAACAAGAATAAAAGTTATACAAAAAAAAACAAGAGAAGAGAAATTAGGAAGAAAATAGATTTACCAAGTGGTGCAAAGCAGTAAAAGGAATAGGAAAAGGAAAGCCTTTAACCAAGGAGGAGTGAAAGAAACGTCGTTTGTATGGAGGTCTTGGGTCAGTGCGGGATTACTTGCGTAAAAGTGGAAAATCCGCAAGCAGAAAAAAATAAGTATTATTTTAACTTATTTGTTGCGGTTCAAAATTGAGTTCGAAATTGTTCCTCCAATAGTGATTTATAAATGTAATTATTGATTTTTTTTCCCTTTATTCGCGTGCTACCTTCCTTGCCAGTCTAACTGTTTCGGGCTCGATTGGTCTGAGTTACAATTTCAATAAGTAGCTCATCAATAGTTTTTGAGTTTCATTTATAATATTGGTCAATTAAAACGAAGAAGTGATAAGTACAAAGCTCTATTTTTTTTTCATTTGAGAGTTCGTGTACTCGAAAGAAAACCACGTAGCGCCCAACAGGTGTTATTGCCAGAGCATAACCCCACCGTTCTCCAACTCTAGCCGGGTTGACACATTACGCAGTCGTAGAACTGAGTAACATACTCGCGGACAAGAGCACGAGTAGTTGCGAGAAGCCGAAGTACGTGGGAGTACCTTACACAACCCAATGGAACACAGCTAATAATGCTAGAGTAAAATGAAGTGAACACCCAAACATAATATTAAAATATATTTTGTTTTTTGCATATCCGTCCGTCGCGTCGCTCCTCACAATAACTCAAAACTGCGTGTAGGGTTTCCAATTAAACGAGATTAATGATTATCCGGATATAGAATAGTGAAAATTCAAAATACCCGGATAATCCGAATATCCGGATAACAAAGAACAAAATAAATAAATAGTTTGAATTCACGGTGTTTATAATTTTTTTTTAATTGTGTACATTAATAATTAATAAATAGTAAAAGAAAATTATATGATTTAAATTTATTTCGTTTTTAAAAATGAATATTTTAAAAAGATTATAGCATTGAAAATTACGAAATTCAGATGAGCTCTAATTTTTAAAATTGGATTGAATAAAACATTAAAATCTATCCTTCTTTTTGTGTTCTGCTCTTCAACATAGGTAAGAATTGCTACTTACAGTTATCGCTACAGAGAATTTTCAAATAAAGTTGTAGTGTTTCTTTGACTTTTAAACCCACTTTCATTGGCGCTTTCTTCAGCTACTTCCTCAATGTCGTCATAGTAGGTCCTGTCATAAGCAGATACCTTAATTATTCTTCGAAAAATTTCTACTGCCAATGTAATGGGAGCGCCTTTTGAATTATAATCAAAATATTTATGGAATGTGGTATATTTCCTGCTTCTAAGAAGATCATTAATTTCATAAGCATTTTATCTCGACATTCATCCATTCGGTTTTTATTCTGTTTCGACAAACTTTTACTAAAGTTCGTTCTAAACTCATCTAACCTTTCAAATAGAAATTTATAAACATATTCAGCGGTCAAAAGTGTTACTGAATTTTTATTTTATTCGTTTGCTGCAGTCATACATATTATGCTCTTAAATACCTAGTTACAAATTAAATGTCGCATTGTTGACTGCTGATTTACCCGTTGGTTACGTCAACAAGTCGAGCCATCGTTGATTTTATATACATAATCACGCCATACGGATAACAGAAAACTCGTACACTGGAGATATCTATTTACTCCATAATCAAGGTATATACCTAATAACTTTTTGGGCGATTAGTTCAAAATTTTATTTATAAATATATTTAATTTTTAATCACACTGTTATCATTTAATTTTCACAATAAAATGGCAAAAAACTAATAGTGCGTAGAACAGCGAATTTCGAGCAAATTCAATAACTTTCAGTGCTAGGTCGGTTTTGTTATACCCTAGGCACTATATATAACATATATAACATGAACTGCCTGATTTTCTATTTTAATTTCAAGTTATACTTTCACTTTGCTATTCATATTTTAAAGTTCAACAAATTACAGATGCATATTCGAAATAATTTCTATTTTTGGAATCTTATCCCCTACAACATCAAATATTTTTTAAACTTGATTTTTATAGAAATAAAATTAAGCAATTTTTATGTGCCTGCCCCTAAAGGTAGGTATGATGATGGGGGACAGAGAAAGGATTACAAGTATTGTATTGCCATCTATTTCTATTCTATATAATCATTTGGAAAACCACTGAACTGAAATTGGAATATGTTGGATTTTGAATAAAATTTATTATTTGAAGTTCAGCTGAATAAAGTAGTTAAACCAAAAAGAGACAACTATAGAAAAGTGATCCCATAATAATGTCAAATAATGTAAGCAATTTCAGTATAGTATCAGCATCATATGTCATCATATGTCAGTGTCCCTAGAAAATC
This sequence comes from Dioctria linearis, assembly GCA_963930735.1. Taxonomy (NCBI): domain Eukaryota; kingdom Metazoa; phylum Arthropoda; class Insecta; order Diptera; family Asilidae; genus Dioctria; species Dioctria linearis. The sequence goes on from OZ005744.1 coordinate 140,768,823, forward strand.
TCTAGGGTATACTGATTTTGTTATTCCGTTTGTAACTCATAGAAATACTAATGGTAGTGCAAAATGGATTGGACACCCACGCATAATATTAAAAGTTAATTTACTTTTTCGTGTCCGTCTGTCTGTCTGTCGCAAGATAACTCGAGAATGCGTGTACTTAGAAAACTGGAATTTTCAAATCGGGTACAGCTTCAAGGAGATGCAATACAAAAATTTCGTTTTTCACTCTATATTTGGACATTACCTAGAAGGCATAAGGGTAGAGAGCTGAAATTTTTTACGCGACGTTATCATAAAAATAGTAGAAATAATTTCATAAATGAGCTAAATTGGGCAATCCCTTCTTTTTGTTGCCATATAAAAATTTTGGTTTTTTACGTATTCAGTCCTAGACGTTTTTTGTGTACTCAAAAGCTCTTCAGAATATGAAATGCTTTGAAATTAACTCGAGAATCAAACTGGTACTGATGGGTGATCATACGAAATTACATAGACCCAGTTTAGGTCAGTTTCAGTATGCTTCCTCTTCCGCATGAAATCTGTAGGTAGGGTGGCGCTTCATTTCTGCTCCCAGCAATTATCTTACTGACAAGTTTTCTTGAGGTAGAGGCAGCATACTGACCCGTCTAAACAGGATCATACGGGAATTCATATAAGGGTATCATAAGAATTGGTCTTAGACCAATTCTAGCTTTCTTACTTGTTTTAGTTAAAATTTGGATTAAAAGACATCCACAAAACAGCTGATTTGTTTATTTAAAGAAACTTTAATAAATAAAACTGCCACTTGAGAATGTAATTGTTCAATATATGTATTATTTTAAAAATAATTGAACAACTAGAAAGAAAACAGTATTTTCCTGAAAAAAATATCTGGATTATCGGATAATTAAGGAAAAATATCCGCATTACCGAATAGTCAAAATTGGTCGGATAATCCGGATAATTTGATATCCGGATACTCGATTTGGAAAACCTAACTGCGTGTACATAGAGAGCTGAAATTATGCACACGGGCCTTAAAACAAAAAGTAAAACTAAATTCGAAAATAGGACAAATCGTTTAACTTCTTTGTGGGTTTGCCAAACAAATATTTCATTTCGTTTTTCTTATATTTTAGGACACTGCCTGAGAACGCGTCAACGTGAAATTCACGGCGCTTTCATAACAATACTTCATACAATTTCAACAAGTAAAAAAGCTAGAATTGATCTAACACCAATTCTTATGATACCCTAGTAGATGAATGCCCTTATGAAATTTCGTATTGTCACCGTTCTGTGCAAGTTGTATTTTTGAAGTGGTTTTTCGCATATATTTCTAGAATGGTTTGTCGTACAGAAAAAATGATTATAACCGTACGAGTGCCGTACATTTCGTTGTAGTATGGAAATGCATTTTCAAATGTATTTGAAATTGAATTGAAAATGTTTTTTGTTCTTTGTGCTTCAGTGGACCAGCTAGTAAATTGTTGTCGCCTTCTTACGGTTACGTACGGCACCGCCCCAGCATCCTTCTTAGCTACTCGTTGCCTGAAGAAACTATTCTCTGAAAATTCCTCCGAATACCCAATTGGCTCTCGAGTCTTAGAGCAGAATTTCTACATGGATGATATGCTAAGCGGAGGAAATACAGTGGAGGAAACAATACAAATACAAAATGAAATTCAAAAGACTATGAATTCTGGAGGTTTTGCTCTCTCCAAGTGGTGTGCAAGTGATCCACTCCTTTTAGCAACAATTGATGAGGATCATCGAGAAAAATATTTACAAATTAAGGGTGATAAGGTGGTAAAAACTTTGGACATAATTTGGCAGCCTCAGAGTGATAACTTCTACTTTACGAATCGTCCCTTTGACATGGCCAATTCGCAGGTGACAAAGAGAACAATCTTATCATCTATCGCTAGATTGTTTTACCCCTTGGGGCTGTTAAGTCCAATTATTATGAAGGCAAAAATCTTCATACAACGACAGGCTTGGATGGGACGAATCACTTCCTCAGGAGTTACATTCGGAGTGGACTTATTTCTATATTATTTCTATCTCACGTGGACGAGTTCAAGGTTCCTCGACACATTATTCTTGAAGAGTCTCGTGTTGAACTTCATGGTTTCGCCGATGCCAGCATGTCAGCTTATGGTGCTTGCATATATGCGCGATGAACTTCATCACAGGGAGGAGTTAGCTGCCACTTGATTTCTTCCAAGTCCAGAGTAGCACCACTTAAGGATCTGTCAATACCTCGCTTGGAGCTATGCGCTGCGGTACTACTGGCAGAATTGCTCGATCACATATATCGTGCACTCAAGATTAATGTACAACGCGTTTTCTGTTGGTCCGATTCTACAATCGTGTTAGCGTGTACAAGAGTTAACTAGGAGCTTCCAGTGGAGATACATTCCTTCGAAAAGCAACCCCGCTGATTTGATAAGCAGAGGAATGTTGCCTAAAGCTCTCGTGGAATCCAGATTATGGTTAAATGGTCCGGCTTTCTTATGCTCAAATGAACCATGGCCAGCTTTAATTAATATCAGCATGTCAGATGTGCCCGAAAAAAGAGAAGAAAAAACCGTACTGCTCATAAAGGTTGATGATGACCTTGTTCAGGAAGCAAAATTTCGTAATTCGTATTGCAAATTAATTAATGTCTTCGCTTACGTCATCAGATTTTACAATTGCTGCAAGGCCAAGACTCAGTCTTCGCATAAAAAAATGACTGGAGAACTTACTATTACGGAGATAGACTTCGCACTCAAGGCAATTATTCGTATGATTCAAATTAAGGAGTTTAGCAACGATTACTTGCATCTACAGGCAAATCAGAATCTTAAGAGTGATAGTTCACTAAGGGCGCTAAGTACTTTCATCGATGATAATGGTCTAATTCGTGTAGGTGGGAGAATTACCAATTTCAATCTCGGTTTTGATGCGAGGCACCCTATTTTATTGCCTAAGGGTCACTGTTTTACCAAAGCACTAATAATGCATTATCACTATAGAAATCTCTATGCAGGATGCCAGATGCTTCTGTCTATCATCCGAACACGCTTTTGGCCTATTAGTGGCAGAAGCATTGTTAAACAAGTTATCTCCAGATGTGTTTTCGTACCCGTCCAAGGGCGCTTGAACAAATTATGGGACATTTACAAAAACAAAGAGTTCAACCCAGTCGTCCGTTTAGTTGACCGGGTGTGAATTTTTGTGGGCCGTTTTGTATCAGCAGCGGGATAAGGGGTCGTGGTTCTACCAAGGCCTATATTTGCATCTTTGTCTGCCTTGCTATTAAGGCAGTACATTTGGAGGTCGTCTGCAGTCTTACAACGGATGGCTTCATTGCTACTTTACGGAAAGAGGAAAGCCGTCACTCATATCATCGGACAATGCAACTAACTTCGTCGGGGCAAATCGTGAGCTTGTGGATTTAAAAGCTCTTTGGCATTCGCAACATCATGCTGCGGCACTACGAGCTTTATGTCAGGCTGAGGGTATCGAATGGAATTTTATTCCGCCGCGCTCTCCTCATATGGGAGGCCTATGGGAGGCCTATGGGAGGCAGCTGTCAAGTTAACGAAAAATCATTTACGGCGTGTTTCCGAATTGGGCCCCTACACGTTAGAGGAACTACAAACGATCACATGTCAGATCGAAGCAGTTCTAAATTCTCGTCCGTTGACAACTCTGTCGGAGGATCCAAATGACCTACAAGTATTAACGCCGGGTCACTTCCTGACAGGGGCCCCCCTAATCAGCATTGCAGAACCCTTCATGCCCGAAGATAAATTAAATTACATCAAAAGATGGCAACGCGTACAGGCGGCAGCGCAGCATTTTTGGAGGCGATGGAGTTGCGAATACTTACAGTCACTTCAATGTCATTACAAGTGGAAGACAAGGCAATGGAACATTAAGGTTGGTACCTTGGTTTTACTCATGGAGGAAAATACCCCTTCACTGCATTGGCCGTTGGGGAGAATAGTGGACTTGCATCCAGGACGCGATGGATTTGTTCGTGTTGTCAGCGTCAGAACTATCAACGGGATCTTGTAGGTATGCCCCTTGCCAATGGATGACACTGTCTTGGAAGTTGAAACTTCCAAGGGCGCCGCCTCATGTCGAATCTCTAACTATATAACTTTGTTTGTGACTACGTAATTTATCGTAGTTTAATTTTGTAGTTCATTGTATATTCATCAGTTGGTTATTATTCATGTATTAGTAGACATAGATGACAGTTAGCTTAAAACGAAACATGTGATTTGTTGGTTCTGTATCTCACTCGTGCTCTGAACGCAGTCTAATAAAGTTCAAGTTTCACAATCGATTTTTTTCATTGTTGTAAGGGTGAAACAATCCCATAAAATTATTCGCTTAAATCTACACATTGTGGTCCTTCGAATTATTCGCATAAATCTCATAAAAACACTTATGAGATCAATTATCAAGGTAATGTTAATATATGTATGTGTAATCCTATTTGCTTTAAATTAAATATTTGCAAGAAAACTAATTCGGATATGCAAACATTTTTCTTGTACTGAAAATTCCTCAATGATATAATTTTAAATTTTTTGAGAATAAAAAAACTTTACTTCAAAATACACACTAAAAAATAGAAAATAATTTCTCCTTTCACTTAATGAGTTTAATTCAATTTCGATATTATACTTCTTTATTATTGACATTACATTAGATAAATTTCAATTTCGGAAATTATTATTCACTGTAGTATTAAAATTCAACTGCACAAACTTTTCCTTGGTTGTGTAACTTGAAAATGCTAAAGTGTATACACAAATGTACCTAATAAAATTTAAAATGGTAATTAAATGCAAAATGAAGGGAAACTCTAGAGAGCTTTTGTGATGTACTAATTAAGTGAAGGGAGAAATTATTTTCTATTTTTTAAGTGCGAACTTAGAAGCAGTCTTTTTCAAAAAGATTTTTTTCTATTTTCTATTTGCTTTCATTTGAGTATAAATTTTGATTTATTAGAGCTGTAGGAGGATCGCCCCCCGCTATATCCGCACTTTGCATGGACCATTCTGAAGCGCTACGAAAGGATATGAAAGGAAGGAAGAAGTATTCGTTCTTGGATGTTGAATGTATTCAGTATAAAATGTGTATTTTATAACAATTTGAATGATGTTGTACATTTTCATTTCAATTAAAAGTGGGTGGACATACCTATTCACATGCAAATATCTGATGATGACTAGTTTATGAAAGTTTTATGCCACAAATTAATATCCTTGTAAGTGAAATCATCTCCCATAGGTATTTTGTGACTATTCGTCCTTAATTTATAACAATGAAAGCTAATTTAAATGCAGTAAATTAAAAATATTACACGAAAAGATTATTCATATAGTGATTAAATATTCAACTGCTACTAACTCATCTTGATATTAATATATTGATGGCATTTGTGTTCACATTTTGAACTTGAAAGTACGCCTTACTACCTTATAGAAATTAATTGTTGTAACAATTTTTAAAAACAACCTCTAAAATATTCAAAACTTTAATTCTACGGACAATTTCAATAACACATTGAACTTATTCCTATAGGATAATATATAAATTAGAGGTCTAATCGAATTCAACTCAAATTTCTCTCCAGAAAAAATGGCGGAACATGATTCGTTCCGTGATTACCTACCTTGTATTCTCTGTAACGTGGCTCAGCTTATGTGTAAAAATGAAAGCGGCTGGAAATTATTATCACTCTAAATATTTTATGCGGATAATAAGGAGGAATAAAAGAAATGAAAATTGAATGAAAATGACTTTGTAGCACGCCACTGCTTTTTCCAAATATTGCTACCAGAGAAAACTTTAAATGTGTTTCATACGTTCTGGTGGCTGGAATAAAAATATGTTGTGCAAATTATTGAAAACATGTATTTCGTTGAACATAAATTTATTCTAACAACTCACAAGCCAATGAAAGATTTTTTACTAAAAGCTGGCCTATTTATAGTAGCCACTGGAAAGTGTCGAACAAACTTTAAGTTTCCTGTGGTGAGGATAAACAGGCAATGTCACCATCTTTTGAGAAAAGCAGTGGTGTGCTACGACTTTAATTTTGTATTTTAGTGATAATTAAAAATTATATGTACTTAACATTTCTAAAATGAAATCTGCAGCTCGATGCTTTCATTTGCATTCACCGCATATATCGAATGTGAGAGAACTGAGTGAGTCACTTTCATACTAGAATCAAATTTCTAGAAAAGTGACTAACTTTACTCACTTTTTCTTAATTTCGACTTAGCTGAATCTCGGCACTAATGATTTTTGTGACTATAAGTATTTTGATTTCTGTTGTTGTTTTTGTTAGTATATACGTCGCAGGCGTTCTAAATCCAATACTCTGCCAATTGCACTAAATGCTTAACTGACTCAAAATGTAAAAGTTATATTAGTAATAAGGCCGCAATGACACCGTGCGTACAATGTTTGAAGTAGGTATAATCATGAAGAGTGTATTGTTATTATTAATAAGCTTAAAAACAGATTCATATAATCCAAGGTTCCGATAACATAAGTTGTTATCAAAAAAACATCTTTCTTAAGATTTACGTTTCAAAAATTTCCAATTATAGTTTAACCCTTGGTTAATACTCATGGGTCTACGTGACCCTGGAACCTTTTGAAACAAAATTTTCGCACAACAACTTGTAGACAACCCTGCTCACATGCCCGTGTATTCTCAGTATTGCATGTGCGCTTACGCATGTGGGTTGTGTCCAGTCGTTTTGTGCATATTTCGTGACATAACAGTTGTGACAGGGTCACGTTGACCCTTGAATAGCAACGACATCGGTAAGTGAAAATTATTGGTTTTAATTTAAATTGTTTTCTATAGTGTAAAACAATAATTATTATTAGAGAAATTTATACTCTATTATAGCATAGGTTGTTGCTGTATTTTTGCTAGTTTTATTTTTCAATTTGGGTTTGTCTTTGCCACAGGTATGGGTAATAGAAATACGCTTACGGATGAAGAGATTGTGAATGCTTTCCTTGAAGATGTAGATTTTGAAGAGGAGGATGTGTCCGCAAATTCAGGTGCTTCTACCTCTGCTTCTTCTTCCTTTCCTGTTACTGCTGACAACAGAGAAAACGCTTTGTCTCGTATACTAAATGATGCTGACTATAGTGTTATAGATTCTAGTGATGAAGAAATATTTAGTGATCACGACAGTTCGACTGATATTGAAGAGGAGTTAGACGAAGAGATTTCCTCCATACCAGAACCACCTGACTCCGAAAATATTGATAATTCGCTTGAATTTTCTACAGTGCATCGCTCTAACTATTACTTTGGAAAAAAATAACTGTATGCGTTGGGCCAAACAACCTCCAGCTCAAAGACGAACCCCAGCCCACAATATTGTATCAATTTCCGTGGGAAAACCTAAAGGTCCAGCATCCACTTTAGGCCCAGAGATATCTCTAGTGAATGTTTTTGATCTCTTCATCGACGAACACATACTTGAAACTATCGTTCTACATACAAACGCTAAGATTGAAGAGGTTCAACTAAACTACAAAACTTTTGAACGCACTCATTTATCTCGCACTATTTGGAGACCAACGTTTATAAACACAACAACTATTACAGAACTACGAGCTTTTATAGGATTGCTATATTTGGCGGGCTTATTCACATCAAACCATGAAAATTTATCTTCACTTTGGGCATCAGATGGTACAGGACGTGACATTTTTCGGTGTACAATGACTCTCTGTCGCTTTAGATTTTTGATATCTTGCTTGAGATTCGATGATGCCAGCACTAGAAAAGACAGGTTGAAAGATAACAAATTAGCGGCTATATCAAATATTTTTTCCGAATGGATAAGTCATTGTCAAAATAATTATTCTCCTGGAGCAACACTCACTGTTGATGAAATGTTAGCATCTTTCAGAGATCGATGTGGTTTTCGCATGTATATGCCAAAAAAACCTGGCAGATACGGTCTGAAGATAGTGATGTTGACTGATGCCAAAACCCATTACATGGTAAACGCAGAAGTTTATTGTGGTAAAACATCCGACCAACCTAGGACCAAAAATGACAAGCTTTTACCAACTCAAGTTGTACTCCGCTTGATATCTCCAGTTGAGGGTGCTAATCGTAATATTACTGGTGATAATTGGTTCTCTTCCATTGAATTAGTAGAAGAGCTGTGGTCACGAAAACTAACATATGTGGGAACTGTGAAGTCAAATAAGACAGAAATCCCAAGAGAATTTTTGCCACATGCAACAAGAGATGTTGAATCATCTTTATTTGGCTTTACAGCTGAAATAACAATGACATCATATGTTCCTAAAAAATCCAAAACTGTGGTTCTCTATTCTAGTATGCATCACGATAGCAAGATCGTTCCTGATCAGCACAATAAGCCGGAGATGATCACATTTTATAATGAAACAAAAGTCGGAGTTGACGTGTTGGATCAAAAGTGTGCCAACTTCTCCGTTGCCAGGGCTACTCGACGGTGGCCGATGGTGATACTTTATGCGATGATTAACATTACAGGCGTAAACAGTAAAGTTGTTTATGATGCAATATCTGGAAGGTCAGTAAATCGACCAAACTACCTTCGCGAGCTGGGCATAGAATTATGCCTTCCATAAGCTCGACAGCGAATTCATAATGAAAAGATACCCCGGCAATTGCGTATGAAAACATCAAAGATGTTCAAAGTGCCGCTGCCTGAAAGATCTGTTCCAGCTGTTACTAATGTTGCATCGAAAAGGAAGCGTTGCAGCATTTGCCCGTATAAAAAAGATCGGAAAACTAACAGTTTTTGCTCCTCTTGCAAAATTCCGATTTGCAACACATGCTCAATTATTGTATGTCCAAACTGTCAGATAGCTCCTTGAATAGTCATCGTGTAAAATTTATTTCGAGTAGTAACTAAGGGTTAAAGGCCTTTTTTTCGGCATTCTAAATGCATTTTAGACATTAATTGAAATTATTTCAGTCTGCTGTAGACGAGAAATAATACACTTATTAAACAACTCCCGTTTAATAAAGCCAATGGTACTTGTTATAGTAAGTTTGTCATTCTGTTTGTAACACTTTGAAATAATAGCTGTATTCCATTGGGCTGTGTAAAGTACCCACTCACGAGCATTTTCCGAATGGAACTCTAATTTGTGTTGTCAAGAGTAAAACATAACCTCCAATTTATGATATTTTTATTTTGTATCAAGTTTCTTATGAAAATGGTAATCAAATTAATTTAATCAAAGGTTACTGAAAATAAAATTATGAAAAATGGACCTATAATGAGAAAAAAGCCCTAATTTTCGCTTACACTAATAGGAAAGATGAGTACTTTCGCACATGAAATAAAAACACTTCTGGAATAATGTTTTAGCAGATTTGGAAGCGTTGATGTACCTGTAAGTTACTTGAAATATGTTGTATTAAAATTTATATTGATAAATTATAAACATTTTAGGTTTCTGCAACTACGACCGATCAAGTTAATGTCAAATGGGGGTCTCTGTATAAACCTTACAAAAATGCAAAGTATCGGGGCACAGGTCAGGGGCGGATCCAGCATTTCTGGAAGCGTTCAATTTGATACATTTAGGAACGCACGCCCTAGCTAGTACCTTGACCTTCGCTCCAATTTATGGCGTGGTTATTGAAGCCTATATAGTTAACAGGAAGCGCGAATACTTGTACATAAGCGTCGCTTTGCTCGGGGTGGAAGGTTTGTTTGCCAAAGATCTTTGATAAGCCTTCGATGTAAAGGCGGCTTCTTAGAATATTATCGGCGCGGCTTAGCAAAACAAACATTTAAAGAAAGAATTATAACTCATAATTGGGGAAATTCAGCGAAAATACACAACAGCGAACAAGTCATTGTGTATTCTTGTATTTAAAGCAAGAAATTATTTTTTAAATAATATTTTTTTATTATTTCGTAAAATGTTATAGTTTTTATAGAATACTTAGCCCAAACGTTAAATAAAAACAAAATAAATCTGCATATTGGAAAAGTCTCAATCAGTATCATAGAGAAATTGATTGGTCGGTCTGTTTTGCTTCAAGGGATGTTGATGAATGCACATTTGAATTTAGTACAATTCTAAGTTTTGGCATGCGAGAATACATTCAGAATTTATACAGCAGATCTTTTTTTTCGCACCTATCAATTGCATCCATGTCCAGAACTGAAACACTATCCAAAGAGAAAAATTTCTTTTTGGTCAAAACCAACAGGAGCAACTTCAGCAGTTCCTCTATTCCTTCACTACTTTACAATGAAATGATTGTTGACTCCCTGAATAAAACTAATATTTTGACTGTTAGATTCACTTCAAATTCTTCTTTTCCACCCACTTCACATCTCCTTTGTGGATGCGTACAAGAACCAATACACATCCGTACGAGAGATATGTTCAAGGTCTTTAAGGCGATCAACGTCTCCATAGCTGCAGGTCTTGATAGTTTCAAGCGCCCATTAAATAAAAGCTGTGCCTTATCCTTGGGTAAAGCTCTGCCAAAACTATTCCATTTGTCTTATTCGACTGGAAATTTTATTATTGCTTGGAAACTAGCTTACGTTCAGCCTATTCCCAAGAGAGGAAAGGGTAGCGATCCCTCAAATTATCGACCAATTGCAATCACTTCGATTCTTTCAAAGGGTTTTGAATCTATCATTAGCTCCAAATTAATAAAGTATCTAGATACTACTCAACAATTGGGAATATGGCTTTTCTTTTTCTGACTTTTCCTATGGAACGTTGAAACCGTAGTCTTCACAATTTTGGTGAGTCGAAATTCGTTGCCGTAGATACTTCAAAGTTATTTGATGGTGTCTGGCATTCAGACCTTTTAGCCAAACTTATAGCACTTGACGTCTCCCGTCCGCTTCTATTATGGATGAAAAGTGTTTTATCTGGTCCCTTAATACGGTTTATATTAGATGGAGTTACATCTGATTCTCAACCAATAAATGCCGGGGTGCCTCAGGGCTCTGTTATCTCTCCAACTATCTTCTCAATTTTCATTAATGATCTGCTTTCCCTTACTTTCAATCACATCCATTAATACTTGCAATAAGGCAACATTTCAGCCCACCGATTCTAGCACTCCTCTACAAGTCCTATATGAGACCTAGAATCGAATACAATTTCCAAATGTAGGCCGGGGCTGATCACAGTGTCTTAGCTTCATTGGATATTATCCAAAAGAGGGCCTTCAGCTAATTGGCGATGTACTAGATATTTGTCATATGGACTCACTCGAGAACTGCCGCAATGTTAGTTGCCTTTCGCTCCTATGTTGCTACGTGCATGGTCAATTATCTGATGAAATGCCTAATCTGATCCCTGATTCCTGCATGTAAAACTAGAACTGCAAGCCACGCACATCCCTTTACCCTGAAAAATACTTTCGGCCGTAGAGTAAAACTCCGCAATGATTTTTTATCCCGAACTGTGCAAATGTGGAATAGACTACCATCATGTGTCTTTCCTCCGGCATGCAATCTGCGAAAATTTAAAAGCGACATTCATCAGCACTTTCGGCAATCTCCTCACCTTCCTTAATTCCTTTCTTTAACACCTTCTTGCCATGCTGTTGTTTGCATCATAGTTCATAGGATATCTCCTAAGCTTGGCTTAATAATATAAAAAACAAAACAGGTCAGACTTTCTTAACTTGCCGACGAAGTTATGTACGTCCAAGGTACCTATGTATTGCATCTGTTCTGAGACTGCTATTTTAAATAAAAGTAAACTTTTAATTCCTATATTTTACAAAGAAAAAATGTATGATGATTCGTGAATTTGAATAAAATAAATTTCCCCAGTTTTTCTAACTAAATTGGATGATTGGGAAGTTTTACACTTCCACTATTTACAAGCCAAAACAAAATGAATCTCCTTTGACTTTTGGGGTTGGCAATCCACTAAGCATTTGAGAGTGTACCCCTAAAGTGAAACGAAAACGTATTGAAAACGTACTTCTGGATTTATAGACCTGTGTGCCATAGAACCTGACAGCAGACAGCTGTTTTGTGAATGTTAATTTGTTTGTGACTCTTGTAACAAAACGCCGCGCTAATAATTATTAATTAAAATATTGAAGTGTAAAAAATGTTATTAGGTATACTTATATTATTATGATTGCACTTTTGTGAGTTTACTAAACACTTTTGTACTCCATCGATTATTCCAATTATCTACATATGTCCTACTCAATGTATACCTAATAATGTTGTAACGTAGTGTAAGCTGAAGGTCCTCAATAAACGCTTTTTTGTTCTATTCTTATTAAGGTTTGTCATGCTAGCAAATAAATTAAAATAAAAAAATCTGTTGTTTTCTTCAAAAGCCAATGAATCTACATGCAAAACGTTTCGTAAACTAAACGTAATTTTCATTCCGAAAACGAAGTATTTAGAGTACAGTTTGCGAAATTTAATGTAAACTACCACTACACCACTACACTAACAGTCTACGTTTCTCAGTTTCACTTCTCTTTGGCCTAATGATTCGTTTCTGTTTCGCATTTACAACACAAAGACGTTTCTTTTCCATACACTTCTATGCAAGCATGTTTAAATTTTCGTTACGTTTTTGGTTCGCCTTGCTTGAAGGGAAAGAACGTTGAGCAACTCTCTTCGTTGCGAATGGTAGCCATTTGCTAATCTGTTCGACTCGTTAAATGATAAATTTTGAGCATTTGACATTTGTGAGTGGTGGCGAGTGTCTCCTAACTTTTGTTCAGTGTTCAGCATATACCATTTCTAAATCATGGTCCCGCCACTGGCACAGCACAGGTTTGAGTAGTTAGAGATTTTTGAATTTTCAAGGAAATGGATGAACTATTTTAAAAGAACCCCGATGGCCTCTAAAGAAATATCAATAAAACCGAGGCGAAACACAGCCAAAAAAGTGAAGGAAACATCACTAGAATTAAAAAGAGGCTATTATAATCAAAAAATGAAAGAAAGAGAAAAGAAGCGAGGACTTTTACAAAATTATTTAGATAAAAAAAAACGAAAAGGACAAACAGCGAGAGCTACTTCTTTTTTTCAAAATAACAAATAAGGAATATTTATAATTAGGTACAGAAAAACCGTTTTTTTTACTCAACTTTTTTTTATAGCGAAGAAGCAGTTTTATATATACATGTAATATATTTGTTGCTTTATTTAAATAAATACAATATTGTTGTTGAAGTTATCTATTCATATTTAATATGCCTTCGTTGTTAAGCTATGTCCTTAAATCTATTATTTTTCTGCCTTTGTAGTAATAGGTCATCATCGTTATCTTCGTCTACGGATTCTTTCTTATCCAATTCGTTTTCTGTGTCATTTTCTTTAATGCAAATGTTATGTAGCACACACAAAGGATACTACCCAAGCCAGTTTCTTCGAGCAGTACTACTTAGAAAATTTAAAGATAAAAATTCGTCAGTGTTGTTATATTAAAAGTTGTTGCAGTATCTATTTCCATAACGATAATCCATAAATTTGAATAATTCTCCTGTTTTCTTCTTTATACTCAAACTAATTATGAGAGTTCTACACAAATTCTTTGTCAAATTTCATCTATCTGACATTTCAGTAACCACAAATTCTTCCGAAACTACTTGTCATGTGGTGAACTCTGAATGTAGGGGATGTGGTGGCCTGAAAATGAAGAAAATATTTAAATATAATTTCTAGAATATATTTCAAAGGGATTACCTATGTATATGTGTTGTTTTTGTCTCATCTTGTCGCAGTATTAAATTTGGTTGATTCTGCAAAGATTTTCAAATTACTTTCAGGTTCTGAGCACTACAGTGTAATTACTTACACTCTCTAAAGCTGGAGTCACCTCTATGGATTACGAGGCCGTTTCTAACGCATACACAATACTAAGGATAATACCGTGTTGCTGTGAGTCCTGTAAGCTATGTATGGACATAATTCGTCGAATCAGGGGATCGATTCACCTATAGCATAGACAAACTAATAACTTACAAAGACTGGACACGTAGAACAAAAATATGCAACGCTTTTCTAGAATATAAAACTAACGATGCCTCGACGACATGCCTCGAGTTGGCACTTGATGACGCGCCCAAATGGTAAGCCACCATTGCCTTGCTCCATACAAAATCACATTGCCTCGACCCGATGAAGGGAACGCCACAATTTTTTCTTAGAAATATTTTCGATATTTCTTCCTTGGAATTTCTATGCATTGGCCGAGGCCTAGAGCAGTGACTCGCTCGAATATAGAATCTAACAACGATGCCTCGACCTGATGTAGGGAAAGCCGCAATTTTTTCTTAGAAATTTACTGGAAATTTTTTCCTTTTGGGAGGCGACGACAATTTTTATGAGCACAAAATGTTTCCGTAGACTTTTTATTCATTTTTGTGGTCGAGTAGACTTATTTTCAGGTACAATACTTTCATTATGTGATGTAATTACAATATACATATTTACAATAAACATACATACTAATAAAAAACACAAAATCTTTCAGGTAAAATTAACACAACGTGAGTACGTGATTGTTAAAAGCATGATACGGGGATTATTATAAGGTAGACAATTTATGTGAATTATTTCGATGAATTAAAAAATATTGGAAAAATGCATTATGGTCCACTTGAGTACAATGCTAGGGGTTTAATTTATTATATCTGCATGTACCTTTCTTTTATGATGTCTCTATCCTATGATATCTAATTACGCCTCTGCCGCCTTTAGTGACGACGTTTTTAAAAGGAATTACAAAAATTACAAAAAATCGGGAGAAAATATGTCTATGGCTAGTCACTCAGAATTATTTTTATTTTACAAAAATTATTCTTCTAAATCGGATTTTGGTTCTCTAATTCTCCTACAGATTTTTGTTTCCAAATGTCGAAGCAACATCTTAGTGTTTTTAAAAAAAATATTCACAGAAGAAGCCCACATTAAAAAATAAAATCAAAAATTGTGAAGCAAATCATTAGTGTAACAGAAGAGATTCCAATATTTAAGGGTTGGTTTTCTCAAAACTCACCATGTTATTTGCACCACATGCTTCTATTGGACTTTTTCATTTTGGTTTTAATACGGAAGCATTGTTTGTAGAGAGCAAAAAGTTTAACAAACAATTACCAAAATAAGTCTAAAATGGATATAATACAGAAATAAAAAGAACTTTTTGAATTATATGAAATTGTGGGACCTAATATGGAAAATTTAAGAAAAGGACTTTTAAAATATACGAATTTAAAATAGGTATGTACCTATGTACATATGTTAATTACAAAACCTTTCAAGGAATTTGTATTCAAGGTCATCTCTTAAATAATTTTATCAATGAATAAACTTAGTTTACACTGTGAATTTAATCTTGGGTATAAAATCAACTAGAACGTTGAAATGATTAAAGAATGTGGAATAGGCCTATCGGGGAAACCACGCAAAAAAAACGCGCCTATACCTCCACTTCAATGGTGGTGTGGAAAAGAGTTCCAATAAAGCATTCGCATTCATTAATTACACATGGAATGACAAACTTGGTATACCTACTCTATGTCTATTATTTCATCTAGATTCTAGAGTAGGTATAATAAAATCTACTTGACGTCCGAATCATACAGATAAGTGCATGCATTTTTCCAATATTTTTTAATTCATCGAAATAATTTACATAAATTGGTTTGTCTACCTTATAATAATTCCCGTATCATGCTTTTAACATTCACGTACTCACGTGGGGTTAATTTTACCTGAATGGTGTTTTTTATTAGTATGTATGTTTATTGTAAATATGTATATTATAATTACATCACATAATGAAAGTATTGTACCTGAAAATAAGTCTACTCGGCCACAAAAATGAATAAAAATTCTACGGAAACATTTTGTGCTCATAAAAATTGTCGTCGCCCTTCAAAAGGAAAAAAATTCCAGTAAATTTCTAAGAAAAAATTGCGGCCTTCCCTACATCAGGTCGAGGCATCGTTGTTAGATTCTATATTCGAGCGAGTCACTGCTCTAGGCCTCGGCCAATGCATAGAAATTCCAAGGAAGAAATATCGAAAATATTTGTAAGAAAAAATTATGGCGTTCCCTTAATCGGGTCGAGGCAACGGTGATTTTGTATGGAGCGAGGCATTGGTGGCTTACCATTTGGGCGCGTCATCAAGTGCCAACTCGAGGCATATCGTCGAGGCATCGTTAGTTTTATATTCTAGAAAAGCGTTGCATATTTTTGTTCTACGTGTCCAGTATTTGTAAGTTATTAGTTTGTCTATGCCTATAGGCTGTTCTCCACGGTCACATTTTTACTCTCGGCTTTATTTTGTCACAAGTTCAAGTTATTCCTGAAATTAGAATTAAGTAGAAATTGAAGTTTTTTAGATCAAATTGTGACTATTTGAGAAAAATAAAGCCTAGATTTAGCAAATACGTCGAGTTTTTTTTAATTTTTAGTGGCGCTTTTTTTAAATACTATTTGACTCTAATAGTCTTGTTTTTTCTCCCGATATTTCACTGACAAGAGATTGCAATATTTCGTTGAAAGCTGTAGAAATACAAAGCAAAATTGTATATTTAACAATTATGTGCAAACAAAATTTAAGATAGTTAATTCTCGTAAAAAATTTTCAATTTCTTTGAACTGCAAAATTCTATTTTCGTCTTAAATTGTCGCATGTTAGATTTCTGTCTGTTACGCTAGATGTCTCGAATGTGACTTGTGGTCTAGGTCTAAGCTAATTTTATATGAATTTTTAACTTTCAGGACACAAACCTAAGTGGTATAGTAAGTTTTATTGCCTACAGGCTAGCTGGTATCTAAATTGAAACTTTTGCTGAGTACTGACCCCTTTTAATACATTGAATGAATTTAAAATGTTATTCACGTTTGTAAAGATGATGAAAGGCTGGCTGGGGTAGCACGCGAGGTGCTTCTGAATATCATACCTTAGAAATGTAAGAGGAATGATATTTATCTTTATTTAAGATATTATAATTTTCGGAAACTGACAATAATTTACCTGGCCTAGTACTCCTTTATTACGCATCATAAAAGAATAGAACACAACCGTTAAAATAACCTGGTCACCAACAGAAAACCGACAACATTTGCTTTTCGCAATCTAAATAGTTCACAAGGCAATTTAAAGATGAAAAAAGGAAAAGCTCTAAGAACAAATTCCAAAGCAACCAATTAAAATTTTTGACATACAGCAACAATCGGCTGAGTTCCAGAAATTGAAATTTAAACCAGACAAAAAATTGAAATTATTATTAACCGAGCTGAACCCACCCAAACCGATTCGAAAAAGTACTAAAGATAAAGGCCGGAAGTGTAAAATAGTGGGCTTTTCTTAAAAAAAAAGCGTTGGTAGGTTAAGCTGGCAGTCTCTCAAAAAAAAAAAAAAATAAATAAAAAGAAAAAAAGTCCTTGACACTTGACCTAAAAGACCTTAAAGGAATAACAAGAATAAAAGTTATACAAAAAAAAAACAAGAGAAGAGAAATTAGGAAGAAAATAGATTTACCAAGTGGTGCAAAGCAGTAAAAGGAATAGGAAAAGGAAAGCCTTTAACCAAGGAGGAGTGAAAGAAACGTCGTTTGTATGGAGGTCTTGGGTCAGTGCGGGATTACTTGCGTAAAAGTGGAAAATCCGCAAGCAGAAAAAAATAAGTATTATTTTCAACTTATTTGTTGCGGTTCAAAATTGAGTTCGAAATTGTTCCTCCAATAGTGATTTATAAATGTAATTATTGATTTTTTTTCCTTTATTCGCGTGCTACCTTCCTTGCCAGTCTAACTGTTTCGGGCTCGATTGGTCTGAGTTACAATTTCAATAAGTAGCTCATCAATAGTTTTTGAGTTTCATTTATAACATTGGTCAATTAAAACGAAGAAGTGATAAGTACAAAGCTCTATTTTTTTTTTCATTTGAGAGTTCGTGTACTCGAAAGAAAACCACGTAGCGCCCAACAGGTGTTATTGCCAGAGCATAACCCCACCGTTCTCCAACTCTAGCCGGGTTGACACATTACGCAGTCGTAGAACTGAGTAACATACTCGCGGACAAGAGCACGAGTAGTTGCGAGAAGCCGAAGTACGTGGGAGTACCTTACACAACCCAATGGAACACAGCTAATAATGCTAGAGTAAAATGAAGTGAACACCCAAACATAATATTAAAATTTATTTTGTTTTTTGCATATCCGTCCGTCGCGTCGCTCCTCACAATAACTCAAAACTGCGTGTAGGGTTTCCAATTAAACGAGATTAATGATTATCCGGATATAGAATAGTGAAAATTCAAAAT
Organism: Dioctria linearis; assembly: GCA_963930735.1. Taxonomy (NCBI): domain Eukaryota; kingdom Metazoa; phylum Arthropoda; class Insecta; order Diptera; family Asilidae; genus Dioctria; species Dioctria linearis. The sequence continues at coordinate 140,787,150 of OZ005744.1, forward strand.
ACCCGGATAATCCGAATATCCGGATAACAAAGAACAAAATAAATAAATAGTTTGAATTCACGGTGTTTATAATTTTTTTTTAATTGTGTACATTAATAATTAATAAATAGTAAAAGAAAATTATATGGTTTAAATTTATTTCGTTTTTAAAAATGAATATTTTAAAAAGATTATAGCATTGAAAATTACGAAATTCAGATGAGCTCTAATTTCTAAAATTGGATTGAATAAAACATTAAAATCTATCCTTCTTTTTGTGTTCTGCTCTTCAACATAGGTAAGAATTGCTACTTACAGTTATCGCTACAGAGAATTTTCAAATAAAGTTGTAGTGTTTCTTTGACTTTTAAACCCACTTTCATTGGCGCTTTCTTCAGCTACTTCCTCAATGTCGTCATAGTAGGTCCTGTCATAAGCAGATACCTTAATTATTCTTCGAAAAATTTCTACTGCCAATGTAATGGGAGCGCCTTTTGAATTATAATCAAAATATTTATGGAATGTGGTATATTTCCTGCTTCTAAGAAGATCATTAATTTCATAAGCATTTTATCTCGACATTCATCCATTCGGTTTTTATTCTGTTTCGACAAACTTTTACTAAAGTTCGTTCTAAACTCATCTAACCTTTCAAATAGAAATTTATAAACATATTCAGCGGTCAAAAGTGTTACTGAATTTTTATTTTATTCGTTTGCTGCAGTCATACATATTATGCTCTTAATTACCTAGTTACAAATTAAATGTCGCATTGTTGACTGCTGATTTACCCGTTGGTTACGTCAACAAGTCGAGCCATCGTTGATTTTATATACATAATCACGCCATACGGATAACAGAAAACTCGTACACTGGAGATATCTATTTACTCCATAATCAAGGTATATACCTAATAACTTTTTGGGCGATTAGTTCAAAATTTTATTTATAAATATATTTAATTTTTAATCACACTGTTATCATTTAATTTTCACAATAAAATGGCAAAAAACTAATAGTGCGTAGAACAGCGAATTTCGAGCAAATTCAATAACTTTCAGTGCTAGGTCGGTTTTGTTATACCCTAGGCACTATATATAACATATATAACATGAACTGCCTGATTTTCTATTTTAATTTCAAGTTATACTTTCACTTTGCTATTCATATTTTAAAGTTCAACAAATTACAGATGCATATTCGAAATAATTTCTATTTTTGGAATCTTATCCCCTACAACATCAAATATTTTTTAAACTTGATTTTTATAGAAATAAAATTAAGCAATTTTTATGTGCCTGCCCCTAAAGGTAGGTATGATGATGGGGGACAGAGAAAGGATTAAAAGTATTGTATTGCCATCTATTTCTATTCTATATAATCATTTGGAAAACCACTGAACTGAAATTGGAATATGTTGGATTTTGAATAAAATTTATTATTTGAAGTTCAGCTGAATAAAGTAGTTAAACCAAAAAGAGACAACTATAGAAAAGTGATCCCATAATAATGTCAAATAATGTAAGCAATTTCAGTATAGTATCAGCATCATATGTCATCATATGTCAGTGTCCCTAGAAAATCTCTAGGGTATACTGATTTTGTTATTCCGTTTGTAACTCATAGAAATACTAATGGTAGTGCAAAATGGATTGGACACCCACGCATAATATTAAAAGTTAATTTACTTTTTCGTGTCCGTCTGTCGCAAGATAACTCGAGAATGCGTGTACTTAGAAAACTGGAATTTTCAAATCGGGTACAGCTACAAGGAGATGCAATACAAAAATTTCGTTTTTCACTCTATATTTGGACATTACCTAGAAGGCATAAGGGTAGAGAGCTGAAATTTTTTACGCGACGTTATCATAAAAATAGTAGAAATAATTTCATAAATGAGCTAAATTGGGCAATCCCTTCTTTTTGTTGCCATATAAAAATTTTGGTTTTTTACGTATTCAGTCCTAGACGTTTTTTGTGTACTCAAAAGCTCTTCAGAATATGAAATGCTTTGAAATTAATTCGAGAATCAAACTGCTACTGATGGGTGATCATACGAAATTACATAGACCCAGTTTAGGTCAGTTTCAGTATGCTTCCTCTTCCGCATGAAATCTGTAGGTAGGGTGGTGCTTCATTTCTGCTCCCAGCAATTATCTTACTGACAAGTTTTCTTGAGGTAGAGGCAGCATACTGACCCGTCTAAACAGGATCATACGGGAATTCATATAAGGGTATCATAAGAATTGGTCTTAGACCAATTCTAGCTTTCTTGCTTGTTTTAGTTAAAATTTGGATTAAAAGACATCCACAAAACAGCTGATTTGTTTATTTAAAGAAACTTTAATAAATAAAACTGCCACTTGAGAATGTAATTGTTCAATATATGTATTATTTTGAAAATAATTGAACAACTAGAAAGAAAACAGTATTTTCCTGAAAAAAATATCTGGATTATCGGATAATTAAGGAAAAATATGCGCATTACCGAATAGTCAAAATTGGTCGGATAATCCGGATAATTTGATATCCGGATACTCGATTTGGAAAACCTAACTGCGTGTACATAGAGAGCTGAAATTATGCACACGGGCCTTAAAACAAAAAGTAAAACTAAATTCGAAAATAGGACAAATCGTTTAACTTCTTCGTGGGTTTGCCAAACAAATATTTCATTTCGTTTTTCTTATATTTTAGGACACTGCCTGAGAACGCGTCAACGTGAAATTCACGGCGCTTTCATAACAATACTTCATACAATTTCAACAAGTAAAAAAGCTAGAATTGATCTAACACCAATTCTTATGATACCCTAGTAGATGAATGCCCTTATGAAATTTCGTATTGTCACCGTTCTGTGCAAGTTGTATTTTTGAAGTGGTTTTTCGCATATATTTCTAGAATGGTTTGTCGTACAGAAAAAATGATTATAACCAATTCTATAGGATTTCGTATTCTGAAGAAAGTTTTAGTACAATAAAAATGTCTAGGGCTGATCGTTTTCACAGTATACGTTAAAAAGGAAAATTTTTCTAAGGCAAGACCAAAAAGAAGTTGCCCGATTTAGTCCATTTTTGGAGTTTTATTTGCTAGTAAAATAAGTACAATGAAATCACCATGTACCAAATGTCAGCTACGTCTACGTCTACGTCGACGCGTTCACAGGCAGTTTCCAAATATATAGTGGAAAGCGAAATTTTTGTATGGCAACCCCACGAAGGAGTTGCCGGATTTGTCTTATTTTTGAACTAATTTTAACTTTTAAGGCCCTGTACAAAGTTTCAGCTCTAAGTATACGCGTTCTCGAGTTATCGCGCGCACAGATGAACGGATGTTATTAGCCGAGTGCCGTACATTTTGTTGCAGTATGGAAATGCAGTTTTAAATGCATTTGAAATTGAATTGAAAATGTTTTTTGTTTACAGGGTCATTTATGTGATACATCAATATCTTGTATAGGACAATATATTATGTATTGACCATATGGTTGTGATTCGGAGCATTGGGCACCTGAGTCACAACACGAACGGACATCCAAAAATCAAAATAACTTTCAATATTATGCGTGGGTGTCCAATCCATTTTGGTCTACTATCATTATTTCGAGGTGTTACAAACGGAATGACAAACTTATTATACTATAGATTTCATCTAGGGTATAGAAATGGGCTAAATCGGGTAACCCCTTCTTGTTGTTGCCATATAACTAGACTAGACGCTTTTATTGTACTGAAAAGTGCTTCAGAATCTGTAATGCTATGAAATTGGTGATAATCATTTTTTTTATCCGACAAAATCCGAAAAATCGCTTCAAAAATCAAACTCTCACTAAAGGGGAAACCATAGGAAATTTCATACGGGCATTCATCTAGGGTGGGTATCATAAGAATTGGAGATAAACCAATTTCAGCTTTCTTAATTGTTTTATTTTATCTGCAATTTTTATATTTAGTTTGAACGAAACTGTTAATTATTTTAAGTTCCTAGGCTAGATGATTAAATCATAGAGTATATTAAGTTTGTCATTCCGTTTGTAATGCATAAAAATAATGATGGCCGAACTAAATGGGACGCCCATGCATATTATTAAAAGTTATTTTAATCTTTACGTATCCGTCCCCACGATAACTCAAGAACGCGTATTCTTAGAGAGCTGAAATATTGCGCACGGGACTTAAAAAACACGTAAAATAAAATTCGAAAAAAAAACAAATCGGGTAACTCCTACGTGGGGCTGCCATACAAAAATGCCGTTTTTCACTATATTTGGGGGACACTGTCTAAGAACGCGTCAGCATAGAGAGCTGAAATTTTATTCGCGGAGCTTTTGTAGAGATAGTAAGTACGATTTCAATAATGACAAAATTGGGCAACCACTTCTTGGTGTTGCTATACAAAAACCATCAGTCCTAGACGTTTTTTATTGTACCGAATAGCTGTTCAGAATACAAAAACCTTTGAAACTAATTATAATAATTTTTAATGTCTGACGAACCGTTCTAGAAATAGATGCGAAAAACTACTTTATCAATCAAAGTTGAACAGGGCGTACATCTAGCTAGGGTATCGTAAGAATTGGTCTGTGCCCTTATTTTTAATAAATCACAGTTTGTTATTCTCACCGTCTTTTAATATATTTAAATGTACTTGCTGAAAAAATATCCGTTTTAAATAAGATAGGCATTACCATATTTGTCTGAAAGTTTTAAAATACATTTTCTGCGTTATAATACCCATTAAGGGGAGAAAACTGCATACATACGAGATATAGGGATAGCAAACCTCTTTCAGTTCTTATGAGATTTTTTCGATTGCTCAAGTACACTCTCCACTTTGTACCTGACTTAGACTAACACTACACCTTTTACATAAGTTTAAGAAATTTTATTTAAGAATTTTATTCTGCATTATACTGTAAATTCCTTGAATACAAATTCCGGGGAAATATTGTTAGCCCGGAATATCGCGAATATAGAAATAGAAAAACTTGAACGGCTGATTACGAAATACTTATTTATAATGCCGGAAGACAAAATCTCAGAGAAGAAAATTTTAGAGCACAACACTGGGGATATAGGCACTTTTCCACTTTTTGGAAATATAGTAGGTACTAAGCACTTTTGGGATGGCAGCTTAATGCCGGATTTGAAAATCCCTGGAATATAAAATAGTGGAGAGAAAACTGTGAGAACAAACGAAATATAAATTTCTTTAATACATACCAGCTTTTGACAAACCCCGACTACAACATTTAGTTTTTCTAGTTTTTTGCATTATACAATTTCAAATTTCCTATATTCATTTCCAGAATTTCGAAAATCGGGAATAAATAGCAATTTTGTTTTGCTTTTTTTATCTTCATAGGGCTAGAGCGACGCTAGTATATTGAGGCAGCTGCTTAGCTATTAGTTGTCTGTCTCTCTCGCTGGTTTCCGTTACTTTACCTGCTTTAAATATTTTATTAAATATGCTCTGGACTGCAGCCAGGATCTGTGGTTTATGGAGCTCCAATGCACGATTCTACGAGTATGTACGTTAAAAACAATTTTTTTTTCTGTTTATTCCTACTTAAAACTTTAATCAATTTTTTCTAGAACACTATTTTTGAACTCGATGGCCACGATTATCAAAAACTAATGCACCGATCTTATTGAAATTTTGCACACTTCTTCAAAATAATTTTGCAAGACTTTACGTAGTGCAAATTGTACCGAAAATTGTACTGCCAAAAATTTAGATTTGAATTTCTATTTAAATCCTTCGTTCATCACAAACAATATTTATCTACATATTAACGGAAAAACTTGGTTTTTTAATTTGAGATATGTCTGTCATAAGTTATCCTGACTACCACGAAGACACTTTTTTTTGGGAGGTTTTCGGAAACCAGGTTCCACCCAGGCGCGTATCCATACCAGCAGCTGGGGGGGGGGGGGGGGGGGGGGTCACAATTAAAATATTCGAGGGGGCAGGAACAAGTCGGAAGTAGTTGCTTTTAAATTTTTTTTTTATAATATTTAAGTTAGATATCACAAAACTCAATTCTCGGTTTGATTTGGAAAACCTGTCGATAATATTATCCACATCAATGTCGATCTCAGAGTGGACAGACATTAAGGTTAGGAGTCATATCAAGATACTCTTTCTCGTCCAAAGATTGTAGACATAGATGTGATGCAACCGATTCTGTCCCGGGTGAAGTAAATGACTGAGAGTGAGAGCTTGCACCTTGATTCAAATTCAGAGGAATAGGAGTAGAAGGGCATGATATGTCCCTGACAATTTCTTTTGATGCGAATTTAACTGATCTTGCTATCTTCTGAAAAAAGTCATCAAGGGCCTTATCAGTCTTCTGTCTTCCCTCCTTTGCTACTATTTCTACTTCCATCGCTAACTAGTCTAGCTAGTTTATTCTTCTCCTGTAAATTAAAAGTAAACGTGAAGTTAAATTAAACCACACTACTTGAATTAATACAAAAGTACAAGCAAAGCAACGTCAACTACCGCAAGCAGAGAAAAGCGAATGGTTTTTATTTTTATAGTCTTGCCGTAAAAATTGGGAAGAAAAATTGTAGAATCAATGTTAGTGGCATCAATCCAACTGATCGTTTTCAACAACCAATAGTGTATCAAAATTCGAAAGAAAAATATTTAAGTAAATTTCTAAGAACAAAATATGCTTGCCAACGCTCATAAATATATTTAGCGACTCAGATCAGGCAAGGCACCTGAATCAACATAACTCTTTGGAATCATTGTCCGCCACCAATAGTGCATGAAAAATCTAAAGAAAAATTTTCAGATCTTTCTAAGAAAACTGAATGCTTGTGCCCCTGTCTGAAAGAGAGAACCACCAGAATTTATTCACCAATTCGTTTGGACCATTGTCGGTGAATAGTTAGTTAATCATTCAAATTCTTAAGAACAATTTGCAACTATATTTCTAAAGATACGTGCACAACGTGGCGAAGTCTGGCGAGGCGAGGCGAGGCTATATCAAGAGTTAAAGAAATAAAATGATTGCACGCTGTACTATGAGAATCTTCATAAAAATGCTGTGGCAGCGCGCAATGTGCCGAGATACTTCGAGGTAAATCGCTCGAGAATGAAATTTTTAATTTTTTCGCGAGGTCCAGCGCACTAATTTTGATAGCTGGCATATTCTTATAGGTATTTTCTTTGCTATAATTGAAGGGTTCTTTATTCATTCTCATATATTGGAAGAATCTATCAGGATCAGTCCGAATGATGAATGATGAAATCGCCAAACTCCAGACGTTTTGTCCTTATCGTGTGGCAAGCAAAAGAGCTAAAATTACATTTAGGTGAAAAATTCCATATAGTTGCACTACTTAACAAACACCAAATTTCTTTTTCTGAATCTGACGACAAAATTTATGCACTCACTTCACGATTTACCAAGAAACTGAACGCCTTGTTGTGAACACTGCACCTCGAGATGTATCTTCACCTCGCCTCGCACAACTGCCTAGCCTCGCCGCGCATTGTTGTGCACGAACTCTAAGATAAATTTAATGCTTCCCCACGAACGTAAATATTTTGAACAAGTCGGGCTTGAATCAGTGTCGCTATGAAAAATCAACGGGTGGCTAGACGTTGATTGAATAACTAGGGATCTACTGGAAGAAGCATAAAACAAAATTTGTTAAGTCAAGGCTTAAATACAATTGCCACGGGCAAGGGCAAATGACGAAAAAATGCCGTTGTCGAACTTTTAAAAGCATAGCGTCTTATTCGAATGCCCTAATTACGACGGGTGACGGTCAGCAGTCGACGAAGTTGCCGCCGAGACTGATCAATTTCTAATTTTAGGCTGAACTACAATAGAAGTAAATAACTTTACGAAATTGAACGAGATTGAGGTTTATTTACGAAAAATTGATATTTTTAGCCTAAATATAAATCACATTCCGTAAGAGTTATTATCTTGATATTTAATGTTTTCAGTTTCAAAAAGTGGTAAAAGTGAAAAAATTGACAAATGGAAGTTGATGTAATTGAAGATTTGTGCTTTCTATTAATTCGCAGTATCATTTTTAATGCTTTTTAATTTTTACATTGCACTTTTAATCATTTAGTAATAATCTAATTGTTTGGACACATCGCGTTCTTACGGAATGAGCGATTTTTAGCACTATACTTACGGAAAATTGGATACTTAAACTTAATGAAAGTTCCCCTCACACTAATTATAATTAATTTGTGTACGCCTGTTAAATTTAAGGGCGCATTCGCTTTACGTAAGTAAATGTACTTACTTACTTCTATTGTAGTTCAGCCTTTTGCCGTCGTCGCTGCAGTACTACCAATAAAATCAAACGAATGAAATTGTTGTGGCATTTATTTTTGTCAAGGTTGTAGGACATCGCGGCAATTTTAAAACAATGAATTTTGATGAAAAATTGATTGAGGAAGTGTGAAATCATAAAATAATTTATGATATACCTACAAGACAACCAGTATAGACGAGTTGACAAAAAAGACATGGTTTGCATGGATATTTCGAGGCACTTAAATACAAATGGTAAGGTTGTGCTATTTTTGGCATTTATAGTTTGATTTTAATTTACTTAATATCTGTATTTTAAATTTTTCCTTTCCACACTTTAGTCCATTGCAATTCTTTCAAAATAATATAAAATATTCTCGATAAAAATCTGTTTCAAAACGCTCAAAACTAATAACAAATGAACTTTCAGTATCTTCTTCTTTCACAAAATACCCCTGTGACCCCCCCCCCCCCTGTATAGGCGACAGGTCCCACCAGCTGAATTTTCGAAATTTTATAAAATATTCATCAAATGTTGCTCTTTTATACGCTTAAAAGTTTGAATAAAAAATTTATTTATTATATAAAAAATTGAGAAAATATGCTTTTTTTTAGCTTTCGAAACCCATGTTACCCTTAATTACATTACTAGATATTCCGTGAAAATTTCATTTCTTGATTCCGCGATTATTATTTTCGGCATTTTATATACAATAGAATTTCAGGAATTTATTTTCGGAAATTATGTCATTCGTGATTTTATTTTGTGGAATTTCTTCGTACGGAATTGTTCGCTTAACTGCTAGACAATTCAAAGGAAAGTTAAAGATAATTGTTCTTTGATATAAAAGTCAAGCTTTTTTTAAACATTTTAATGCGACTAATACCCTCGACAGAATGTCGCCATAATGACTTAATTCTTAATTAAATGGAGTCAAATGTGTAGTAAGTCACACAAATGAAGTCCATCAAGAACCCATTTGCAATATTTCGCTTCATTTTCAAATGGAGAAAATTTTACTCCATTTAGTGAAAGTGCAGTAAATGTGCCACCTACCGCCATTAAAATGAGCTGAATTTATTGCAAAGTGGAAAGTTTTTAGCAATAAAATCATTAGTGACAACCATCAGCTTATCATGAATAAAATTTCTTTGCAGCATTTCTTTGCAGCATTTCTTCACTTTATGGTCTCTTTCAAAATTGTCTTCGCCTAAATACTTTTCAATTAGATTAAATACTCGCAAATTTTCTTTATCGTATTTAATTAAATTTTTGAAGTCTGCCATGATCTCAAGGAACTGCCAATGACATTCCAAATGAAATGATTTTCCATAGTCTATCACCACTTCATTTCCTTGAAATGACTGAATATCAAATTAAGTCATTATGGCGAAAGTCTGTCCAGGAAGTTAGATCTTCATTAGTGTCTAAATTTCCTAGTATTTCTGTTAATCTGAATATATTCCTAACTGATAAATATTCGGACCAGACAATTCAGTTAATTTCGCGGAAATTACAGTAAAGTTTAAAGTACTCAGAGAATCAGGAAAGGTCTTACCATGTTGTATACTAAAGACAATCTAAAAATTATTACAGGTGGTATATTGCACGTGAAATGTAAATCAGAATCTATATAACCCAGAAGTCATTTATTCCCAAACAGAATATTGGAAAATAAAAATTATAAAATAAATACAATTTTCTCAAAACATCCCCGTTCTCAAACCTTTTTGGCATCCTCAGTTCAATGCCTTTCATTCCAATAAAAGCATTCTTCCGAGAGTTAATTAAGTAATAGAAGCTGAAAGAGATGTTTATCAGATAATCTTTCCAATCTTCTGCTTCACTGTTTCAGGCACCATGCTTACTACTTAGATAAACGACTCTGTATGCAACCATGTTCTAAAATAACTGTCCCCGGCAAGATGTGAAACTGATAACATCCTAAGCCAACTCAAGCGTCTGAAATGAAATTCAAATATGCAAATAATCTCATAGTGGTTTTCTGCCTCAAATCCTCTGATGCAATCGTTTTCTATGGTCCTCAATGGAGTACCGTCATGCATAAGATTTAAGTAGTTCATGGTAGTTGTTGCAAAAGGACATTGCAATCCATTGTTATTCAACCTCCTTTTGCTTACAGATGAAGTCAAAACTTATAACAAACTATTTCATTAGTTCGAATAGCAAAATCCCACATCCAAGAAATATTTTTTTTCCTCAAAAAACTTTTAAAGGTCCTTCTTTGTGCCACAAATGCGAATCTTCACTCCTTTCCCTCTCGGGAGATAGTTACAATGCAGATCGCCTTTAATAATTTCACTTTCATGAATGCACGAGGACAGACGACACAAGTGGTCAACAACGGGGACATCATGTAAACGACCCTCATTCTACTCTGTGTTGTGTTCACTCCACTTCACTCCTTCCTGCTGGTTTCTAGAGCAGGACATTATAGTAGGAACCCCCAATGCTTTTATAGTCTCTCTGATATACAGAAGTGACCATCAGTTTCCACATGAAATTGTTCTTAGGAAATCAATAGTCAGACAGAGAAGTGAAAACTTTCGCTTGAGTGATCCCCGTCCTCCACCCGAGGCTACTAGCAGTAGCCAAAGCAAACTTGCAATAAATTAAGCTCCGTATGAGGTTGTTTAATTGCGCCACTAGTAATCCTTCAGCTTGCCCAGAAAAACTTCACCACAATTGGCAGGAAATCGGTACGTCTCCATTGTGTGTTCGGTGTGAGAACGTTTCGTATTTCGATTGGGATGGGTTCATGTAACAGTAAATAGCGTTTTCTGATTTTTTTCTCGTTAATTAATTAATGCAAGCAGCTGGATAGTAGTGATCCCTTCATTTTCCTCCTATTTTCGTGGTTCGTTTGAGCTTTAATGTGTTTCTAAAGTGGTACACGTTTATTTTGATAAAATTCAGTGAACATGAATAAATAGTAGATATACTGTGCGGTGTAGGTAAGCATATATAAGCACAAACTATCGCCAGCAATTTTTGTAACTACACTGACTACTATTTATAGAAAGTGTAATACACTCCGGAATACTTGATTATCCTCCACCAAATCAAAGGATACAGAGGGGAGGAGGGTTGATGATCTCCCGGCTGGGGTTCTAATAAAATTAAAATTTATACTCTAATCAAATGAAATAGGAAATATAGAAAAAAAACTGTTTCTAAATTCGCGCTAAAAAATTGAAAATAATTTCTCCCTTCACTTATTTAGTACATCACCGAAATTCTCTAGCGTTACCCTTCATTTTGCATTTAATTAAATTTTTAAATTATATTGCATTTGCATACGTATGTACATTTTAAAATTTTCAAGGTACACAAAGAAAGCCAAAAATGGGCAGTTGAAGTTTTAATACTGCAGTGAATAACAATTTCCGAAATTGAAATTTGGAGGTCCTAATGCTTAGCAAAATACTTAATTAAATTACTTTGCTTTGACTTTGCTTTCTCTGTGTACCTTGAAGACTTTACATTTTATACACAAATGTAATATAATTTAAAAATTTAATTAAATCCGAAATGAGGGTAACTCTAGACTATAGAACTTCTGTGATGTACTTATTAAGTGAAGCGAGAAATTATTTTCTATTTTTTATTGCGGATTTTGAAACAAAATTTTCTTATTCCCATAAAAATTATATCATTACAAGAATAATTTTTGCATTTTTATGTGACCGAAAGCTTACAAAAGCTTTCTTACAAATATTTAACATATCTAATATTATCTGCATTGTTCTGCCTGTAGTTAGAGCGTACATGCAGGAAATGAAGAGTGTTGTGGAAAATATGCCACTGGTATAAAGCTCGTGGTTTTATTCGTTTATTCACTGCGTCTATACTTCACATTCAAACTAATTGTTTCAAGCTCAATAAATATTATAACTTAAGAAATACATGACTTATATATATATTTTATAGTATAAGAAGCTAAAATCAATATTCAATAAATGATTAGGATATAAATTTCATTTATAAAAATGTTGCAATTGACTTGTACTTACCTGCTCGATATATGGCAGCTGATTTACTTGACTTTTTATTTGATTGAGGTTCGGGATTAGGATATTCTTTATTGCAGTCGATACCCGCGATAAGGTGGCTTTGTTAGTAATTGTCTTATTACAGTCGAGACCCGCAATAAGACTCTTTATTATAGTCGATATCCGCAATAAAGTGTTTAGTGTTAGTGATCTTCTTACTATAGTCGAGACGCGCAGGAAGAATCGTTACTACAGTCGATACCCATAGTAAGACTCTTTATTACAGTTGATACCCGCAATAAAGTGGTTTTATTAGTAATTGTCTTATTACAGTCGATACCCGCAATAAGCCTCTTTATTACAGTCGAGACCCACAATAAAGTGGTTTGAGTTAGTAAATTTCTTATTACAGTCGAGACCCGCAATAAAGTGATTTGTATTCTTTAAGTCAGTCGAGACCCAGCTTAAAGTGAATGTTAGTAATTCTAGATGTACCATAGCCATATTCTGCTTCACAGTGACTTCTTATGTAATTACCGCAGTTCGTATGCTGCTCGTGCTACAGTTTGAAACTTGAATTTTAGATTGTTTCATCCTCCTGATTCTTTCTACTCTACTGCATATTACTCTAATGCATATTAGTAGCGTGTACGCTTTAAGCAATGCTTCAATAGAAATGGTGCTGCTCTTTTATTCCAGTACATACCTTGTTTCCATTTCATTTTTTAGTGCCTTTTATTTTCTGAAGTTGTCCCCACTGGTTGAAATATTAATGTTGACATTCAGCTGACATCAGTAGATAATTATTTCTGATGTTTGTTTTGTTGGACTTATTTGTCTCTTCATGTGGAGATGATGGATATTCAGCGATTAAGAACATTTGTTGTGCTGAGATTCCAATACCATCCCAGGCAATAAATCCCAGAACACTTAGCAATGAAGCTAAGAGCAAATCCATAGTACAAAAATAATATTGCAAATGAATTGCCGGGCGGCACTTCGTGGAGTGTGAAATTCCATTCCACAAGGTGATTATTTGCGGAGTAGATTTCTACCATGATGCTGGACAAAGGGAAAATTCTGTTGCCGCATTTGTGGCTTCGCTTAATGGGACTTGCAGTTTGCAACTACTGTCCAATACATGTCCATACAGCCATTAGGTAAGTTCCTTTCCTCCGATTTTTGTGTAGAGTTGATTCTTGGTGATCTCTTTTTCTTTCTTTCAGGATAGAGACACTGAGGCCAGCATATACTGCTGTAACTGTGTATGATCCTGAACATATATTAACCCTACCAACCTCGAAAATTGCTTTTCTAAAATGGCGATTAGAAAAGAAATTATTGGAAAAAAAAAATTTAAAAACGTTGCATTTAATTTACAACAAATTGCAGCCCAGCGCAGGAAATTGTGGTGTTTGAACGAAATTCAAGCTACCATTTATGTCAAAAACACCAGCAGTAAGACAAGGCTCTGAATATTTCAATGGCATTTGATACTGTCTGGCATGCTACCCTTTTAGCCAAACTTAAAGCACTTGATCTCTCGCCTCCTTTCCTATTATGGATTGAAAGTTTTTTTATCCAGTCGCCATATTCGGGTCGTATTAGATGGTGTTTCATCTGAGCCTCATCCTATAAATGCCGAAGTGCCTCAGAGCTCCGTTATCTTTTATTAATGATCTGCTTTCTCTTACCTTTAATCCCATCCATAGTTTGGCTGATGACAAAGGGTACTGTCATACTCCTTTAACACTCTTACGAACTTCAGAATGTATGCCACATCTGTCAAACCAGATTGAATGATTAGATCATTGAATAACGATCTTGCCAATATCTTCGCTGGGCAAAGCTAATCGCGTCGAATTCAATGCATCTAAGTCCCACAGCCTAGCCAAGATCTTAATTTATCCACTCCCGTTCTTTTCATGGAGCACTTACTTGCACATAAAAAAAACCGAAAAACACAATTTATTCCCATTTAAAACAAAGATTTTTGCTTCAATGATTAATAAAATCAAGAGAAATAGGAGGAACTAAGAATTTGACTAAGAAAATAATATTTTGTATTTATCTCAGATTTTTAAGAAAAACACGACATTTATGTTGTATCAGCCAAAAACGAAGTTTTAAATCTATAAGTCATACCAGAAGCCGCGCGGCGCAGCAAAATAGTTGCAGTGCGGCGATTTTGGAGATGGCGCTGGCGGCAAAATTTCTTATTCTTTCGCAATAAGTCGGCAAAATTCGTTATATGAGGCTTTTGGAATTCCAAAGTATTCCCAATTATACTCATCATAAATTCCAACAGTAACATAGATATAATTAAGATCATGAACATAACAAACTACTTTCAGATTCATTCTAACTTTACTTTACTTTGTATTAGTAAAACAGTTTTTCCTAACATCGTACAAAATTTGCAACAAGGGTCAAAAAAGCAGAATCCTCCATCTACCTGAACCTCTGCACTGAGTATCTATAAAAATCAGCAGCAACACCAGCAGACTATCTATATATAACTCTAGTTCATTAGTTGTTTTGCCGGCGCTAGTGGATACCTAAACTAATGGACTTATTGCAATCGCACCTTCTAAGTAAAATTAATGGTATACTCAAGAGTCCAAGATCAGAAGAAATCGATGACGCCATGCCATTTACTCTTTACATAAATAATAATAATGTTTTGGCTTTTAAAAATTCGCTAGGTAAAATGCGACAAGAAATTAGATCTTTGCAGATGTACATAACTCAATGATCTTGACCTTTAAGTGACATAAGCATTCGGGGTATACCTAAAAACCACATAACAATGTTTCCGAATCGGATCAAAATTCCCCAGACTCAATACTCCAATTTTTCTATGTTTCTTATATTATTCCGTACAGAAATTTTTTTATGTACTTCGACCAACGGAAAGGGTTTTAACTGTAACCCACATCTGGAGGGATTCTCCTCAGATAGTCTCATATCTATAATAGTGAAACTTTCAAACTGTACCACAACTTTCTTCCATACGTGAAGCTATAAAGCTCCGAAAAGTGAGAAAATTATTTGTAATGAGTGACAGAACCGGCCACTTCTACCTTAAGGGATGCAAAGAAGATAAAAAAACGTAAATAAAACAAACATGAGCGACTACAAAATTTAACTATGACCCTGAATAAATTTCTTGTAGTGGTGATAGTCGATTGATGCATAAATTCATTGTTTATATGTATACACTTCGCTGTGGTTTTTGAAGCGTGAAATGCTGAAAATCTAGTTAACCTCTATCATAATGAATCTTAATTAATTTTTATAATCTCGGATGCAGGTTTGGAAAAGGTAAGGACTATGCTCAAACTTTAATGTAGTCGTTCTGGAGAATTGAATGTTCGTACACTTAATCCGACAAGCAATTTTGAGCCTACTTCGTGGATTGTACGACTAACAAAAAATTATGTACACAAATCTCGAGAGACTCTAAGACCAAATGTGATGCGGATGAAATTGCTGGGTTTTTTGTGCGGATTACATGATAACTGTCAGTTCATGCTGTCTTCTAATGACATAATTATTGGCATATATGTAGAAAGATAATTACAATAAAAAAAAGTTAAATTGAAAAAAAAATTAATTGAAAAAAAAGAATTCAGCAATTATAAAAATCTTTGGAAAATTTGTAAAAAGCTAGAATTGGTTTGAGACCAACCTTCAGTGATCTCCAAGCTTTTTTGACCGCCTACCCTTATGACGAAAATAATCATAAATTATACACCCCCTATACAGCGTGTCCCGGAAGTCGACGTCAAACCGGAATCAGGTGATAGGCCAAATCATAATTGTTACCAGAAAAATATTTAAAAAAATCTAAGTCACGTATTTTTTAAATTATAGGCATTTCCTTTTTTCGAGAAAATGTACACCCTGTAATGGTTTTTGAGCTTTTGCTGCTACAAATCTTCAGTTTTTTTCAAGTTTATTGTTGTTATGTTATCCCCAATAGTGCTTATGGAACCCGCTGTTTTAAATTCTAAGGCAACTGGTCCAGCTTGGAAGAAAATGTCACATTTTGGCGAACCAAGAATAACAAATTAATGCTTCGCCCAACTTTAACTGACTAAACTGAATGATCCAGCGTTGATAAGTCCCACGATGATCGAGATGCCAGGATGGTGCCCTATCCACGATGGTGGCTTCCTTTACTAGTGAAAAAGCAAATCTTTCGCCCAGGTAATAGATGTTTCCAGACGTGATAAGTAGTGGAAGTTTTCAACTTGAAGTTGCATTGAAAGCTGGCTAATGAGGGGGTTAGGATGTAGAGAGATCTTCTCAAGTTGTTTGACCGCCAGAGAAAGGAGATAGTGCTCGATTGGAGTGATGTTTGCACTGTCATACAAAAAGGTGTTGGGAAAGTAGTCTCTGTCAGGTTTCCTGTACGCTCCTGTACAGGCCCTTCCTTAGGATCTTTCTTTTGAGGGCGCTGATTTGCTTCAAATAGGATGCGAAATGGTGTGCCAGATGGAGGAGCAATAGCAGATAATTGGGCGGATGAGCTGTTTATATATAAGCAGCTTTGTATCTTGAGAGAGATTATTGAAAGAGACACCAAGATATTTGGTGTTCTTTGAAGGCTGAAGTTTTTCGTTATTGACTTCGATTTCGGTGTGGTTGGCTTGTGTGGCGAGATTGGGTCTTCGCCTTGTGGAGGGGTTTCGGATGCAAAACATTTCAGATTTGTTCAGATTAATTTTGATGCCCCACTTTCTGTAGAACTCATAGAGTTTGAGAACATCCCGCTCAACTTGATAACAACGAAGTTCGCTGACATGGAGTGGGCGTACGTATGGGAGTCATCAGCATAGAGCAGAGTGGTGGAATTTGAGTCGTTGGCAGGCTGATCATAGGTGAAAAGATTGAAGAGAGTTGGTCAATGGACTGAACATTGGGGGACACCAGCACTGACTGATTGTGAGATCTAGTCTCGAGCGTAAAGGAGGGTGCCGGTTTTAAAATGGATAACTCAGCTTTGATTCAGTTCAAATATAAATTTTATTTAAAATAATTCATATACTTAACCTAATATCACAAATTCAATAACTTTAATTCAAATAATAACCTACAATCTAATAAAACTACTAATACTATTAAAATCCAATAAAAATTCAACAATGTATAAAAACAAACAAATTAAAAATTCAAGTAAAAAAAAACAAATTCAATATTAACAAATTACAATGCTCCAAATTGAGTTTTTCCCCCAAAACGTTCTCCTTATTTCTGAAATGAACGAGAAGAGAATAACTTTTAATTTATTGGAATTAAACTTCCACAAATCAAATATAGAGTAAAATTCTCTGAGGGCAAGAGCAACGCTGTAGCAGAATTAGACTTCGACTGCAACGTGCTGAAGCGTGTAAGCAGAATTACACTTCTGTTACAGCGAGTATTGAAACGCGTAGGCAGAATTATACTTCTGCTACAACGTGCTGGGGTGTGTAAGCAGAATTAAACTTCTGTTACAGCGAATGTCAAAACGTCACACGATTGGGGAACAAATGTCAGATTTTGGGAGTGCGGATTTTAATAGAATTAGACTTATATATGAAGGATAGAGCAAAATTATACTTTTGCTCCTAGGATGGGATTCAGATTAGACTCTGATGGAGGATATTTTCAGATTAAACTCTGAAATTATAATATGCGGCAAAATTGGATGTTGGATATAAGTAGAATTATACTTCTACAATAATAGAATTAAACTTCTATATGAAGGAATAAACAAAATTATACTTTTGTTCAAAGGATAGGAAACAGATTAGACTCTGGTGGAGGATGCTTTCAGATTAGACTCTGAAAACCGAATGGTGATTTAGCTGCGGCTCGCCGCCTTTTTATAGCTGCCGTGAACAGCTATGTCCCAGCTTCATAATATGTTGCCCTGGCAATGCTTGGTGCGATGGTCCAAATTTGATAGTGGCGACACCAGCTGTTTGACGTAATGTCATTAGATGACATTACAAAAAATGTAAATATGCTGGAGGTGTATGATTAGGTGAGTTTATAGTTAATTATATATATTTTAATTAAAATATTAATACCCTTTTTTTTATATTTATAGATAAAATGAACTCCGGGATAGCTTTGTAGGAGGGATTTGAGGTGGTGAACTAATTATTCAGATAAGTATATTGAGTTCATTTACTATAAGTGTGATTCTTTGTGGGGTTTTATTTTGTATTTTTTAGGACAAATGTTTGCTTCTCAGGATGTATGAATTCTACGAGGGATTTATCAAGCAGAATATGAATGTGGACTGAACATCCTCCACTCCCACAAAGAAAAAAAAATAATTTTTTTAGAAATGCAGAAGCAAGGAAAGGGAGGAAGTTTATAATAAAGATTTTTTTTTTATCAACTTACTGTGTTTTGTTTGATGAAGCAAAATCTTTCCCTTTTCCTTTTTACCTTTAGGGTAATGCCGCCAGGGAGAGGAAAGCGAAAGAAGGTCTTTGCTTTGCGAATTCTTTCCCATGGGATGATGCTCGTTTTCAGCATTTGTATGATATCAGGGCTGGCTGTCATTATATCCATGATGTCTGCTGGTATTCCAGGTTTTGATTTTGATGGTTCCAAAATTTGATGGTTCCGAAATTCTAATTGAGGAGTAATTGGTCGATCTATAAACTGTGCTGGTGAATGATTTGAGAAGTGTCTATGAGGACTAATTGGCATATCAACGGATACTGTTTCTGATGCTGTGATTGTAGATTTTGCACTGCCAACCTGAATCTTTGTCTCGTCATCAATCTGGGTAGTGCTTGTGGAGTTGGTTGATATACTTACTGCAATTGGCGTTATCTGGTGTAAATCTGCCGGCAAACTTGGCATGATTTTGTTTGATATTGCCTTTTTTTGTTCGGAATATTCGGAATTTCTGCCTTTGTTTTTCAGGTTTGTTGACTTCTTAAGTGGAATACTTGTAGGCTCTTGCTGTAGATGTTCTTTTGTTTTGGTAGGTTTTTGTGTAGGAATCTGTGTCGTCGTTGGAATATGTATTCTTGGGCTGCGTTCCTTTGACCTTGGCTTAACTTTTGTGACGCGAGTTGGATCTACTGATGTAGTGTGGTTTGTGGTATGCAATTCTGGCATGTGTCGTTGCTTTGCGCTAGTTGTTGCAGGCAACCGTGGCTGTGTTGGAATTCGTATTCCTGGAAAACGTGTCTTTGGTCTAGGCTTGAGATCGATGTTGTCATTTGCTTTAGGCTCTTTTGGAAGCTTCTTTATTTTAGATGAAGCTGGCCTTGCTTCAAATGGCCTGAAGAGCTTGGTCACGGGCAAAACCTCCTGAGGTGGTGGCCGTACAATGGCTGACTTCATTTTGGGAGCCTTCTTTGGTGTTGGTGGTAGAGGACTCACAGGCCTAATTGGCTTAAAGGAAGCCAAAAGTTCTGGCTGTGTGGGAGGTAGACCAGCATCCACAGAGTCTAAAGACTCGGAATTAAAAATCTCCAAGAGTTCTTCCATGGCAATAAAAATAAAAAAACCAAAAAATAATAATAAAATAATAAAAACGAAAAAACTGAAACTAAACCGCACTTGATGTTCACTTGTCACTTTTCAAATTTGAAATGATTTTTGGCGGATTGTGGATTTATTTATATTTAAATAAAACGGAAGTTTTTGAATTTTTGTACTGCCACAGAGTGTTAGATGTTGGTGGGGATTTTGAATTACTGGTGAGAGATATCTGTTTAAGGGAGAGGGCAGACCTTTGTGATAGGACGGGTGAGAGTTGTTTTCGGTGTTTTAATGGTAACTGCTCGCACTAAATCATTATGGCCAATATGAATTTCAATGATTCGTCCTAATGGCCATTTTCCTATGGGGATTTGGTCTTCTTTTATTAAAACGAGAGTTCCAATTTTTATATTTTCCCTTTCAGTCTGCCATTTATGTCGTTGATGTAAAGTATGGAGATAATCTCTGGACCACTGTTTCCAAAAGGTGTAGGAGAGTGATTGAATGTGTTGCCATCTCTTGAGAGGATGTTGGAGAGGATTGAGTGGGGGCGATTCACATGTAGTGAGGAGATGACGACCTGTTAGGAAGTGTCCGGGAGTGAGGATATTATAGTCAGTTGCATCATTGGACAGAGGGGAAAGAGGTCGAGCATTTAAACATGCCTCAATTTGAACTAAGACTGTGTAGAGTTCTTCGTATGTGAGTTTTGTGTCTTTAATGGTTTTGTAGAGATGGCGCTTGGTGGATTTTACACCAGCTTCCGATAGGCCTCCAAAGTAAGGTGCTGCAGGAGGGTTAAAATGCCAAGTTATACCTTGGTTAGCAATTTCGTTAGCTAGATCGACTTCGATTGTTTTGATTGATTTTTCTAGATTTGACTGTAAAAGTCGATTGGCTCCAACGAAATTAGTACCTCGGTCAGAATAAACGTGTGAGCAGAGGCCTCTTCGTGCAACAAATCGTTTGTGGGCGGCTAGGAAGGCTGGTGTGGACAAATCAGAAACGAGTTCTATATGTATAGCCTTAGTGGCTAAACAGACGAATAAGCAGATGTATGCTTTTGTTATCTTCGTTCCTCTTAGTGTTGATGTTTTCATATCAAGCGGGCCTGCGTAGTCTACCCCAGTGTGTTGGAAGGGTAAAGATATGTTGACTCTAGCTGAGGGTAGAGAACTCATCAACTGAGTATTAGGCCTTGCATTGAACCGAAAGCACTCAACACATTTGTGGATGCGATGTCTAATAGTATTGCGGGCGTTTAGTAACCAATAGTGATTCCTTATAGTGCTTAAAATTATTTGGGTGCCTCCATGTAACGTGTAATGGTGGATATGATCTATAAGGATATTGGTTATATGATGGTTATTAGGGAGTATTATAGGATGTTGTTGGCCGTAATTTAATTGAGATTTTGTAAGACGACCTCCAACTCGGATAATGTTGGCAGAGTCGAGCGTGGGATTGAGGGATAGAAGTCGACTCTTTTTAGGAAGGGGAAGATTTTTTAGTTAGTGGGAGATTTCGTTGGGGAATGTAATATTTTGGAGCAATTTAATTAGACATCGTTCCGCAATTTTTAATTCGTGTACGGATAAGAATTGAGTAGTCGGACGTAGTTTGCGTACACTATTTATGAGTCGGAGACAGTAGGCGGTTATTCTTATCGTTTTTTGATATGATGAATATTTGTGAAGCAAAGGAATTTGTTCATCGATTGTAGTAGTGAGAACCTTTGATTTCTTTTTATACTCTAATTGAGTGTGCGCATCTGGCGTTTGCTGAGGCTAGAGCTTCAATAAGTTCATGTTGTAGTTGTTGTGCTTCGCTTAAGCTGTGTGCTCCCGAAACCAAGTCATCCACATAAAAATCTCTCATGATGCTTTTTGCTGCGAGTGGATAACTGCTAGCTTCATCCTTTGCTAACTGCTGCAAAGTTTTAATGGCGAGATATGTTGCTGGTGCTGTGCCAAAGGTGACTGTAGTTAGGACGTAGTCTTTTATTTCTTCCCTTGGTGTATTTCTCCAGATTATTCTCTGGTACTGTTGGTGTTTAGGTGTCATCTGAATCATCCTGTACATCTTCTCAATATCTGCAGTAAATGCAAATCTGTACAGTCGCCATCTCAATAAGGTGGTCCAAAGTGTTGGTTGGATTGTAGGTCCAATCAGTAATTGTTCATTCAATGATCTACCATTTGAGGTGCGTGCTGATGCATTGAATACAATTCGAAGCTTAGTGGTAGTGCTCTCTTTAAACACTGCATGATGCGGTAAGTAATAGAATGAAGTGTTATCACATGATTTGTTTTCTAATAATAGTTGTGTCGGTGGAATAGGCTTCATGTGTCCAAGATGAGTGTACTCATCGATACAAGCTCTGTATAGTTTATACAATTCTGGATTGTTAGATAGTCTTTTCTCTAGCTGCAAGAATTGTTTGACAGCCATATTTCTAGATTGCCCGAGCTGTGGTGTATTACAGTTTTTGAAAAGTAGATTTACTACATATTTTCCAGAGGGTAATCGTTTTGTTGTTTCATTATAGAGATCCTCGCATAATTGATCTTCTGGTGAAAATTTGGGTCTAGTGGAGCATTCCTCTAGTTCCCAAAATTTTGTTAACTGATTATCTACATCAGTATTTATAATGGTGTGGGTGGATAGCATTGTCGTTGTCATGCTTTTTGTTTCTGGTACTGCTCCTATTAAGATCCAG
Organism: Dioctria linearis; assembly: GCA_963930735.1. Lineage (NCBI taxonomy): Eukaryota > Metazoa > Arthropoda > Insecta > Diptera > Asilidae > Dioctria > Dioctria linearis. The sequence goes on from OZ005744.1 coordinate 140,809,652, forward strand.
CCAAGTTTTGTATTTTTGGCAGTAGGTGTACTGCAAGGTCCTCTTTTTATGCCATTTGTGAAAATGGCGGCGTAAATATCTGCTCCAAGAAGAATGTCTATTTCTCCTGGAATAGCGAATTTAGGATTTGCTAGCGGGAGATTGTCGATGTGTTTCCATTTTGAAACTTCGATAGCTTGGGCTGGCAGTAGTTCGGTGATCTTTTTAATTACAAGCATGTTGCTTGTTATATTAAAATTTGAATGTAGCGAATTAATTGTGACTGTGGCCTGTTTTAAGGCTGTATTAGTGGGTGTCATGCCAAGTCCAATTAATCCGTGGGTGGTAGGAGATCCTTTAAGTTGCAATCGTTTAAAGGTTTTCTCGTTCATGATGGACACTTGAGACCCAGAGTCGATTAGTGCTCGGAATTCCATTGTGATTCCGGATGATGCAGTAATGTTTATCAGAGCCGTAGAGAGAAGAGCTCTTTTCATATTTGACGTTAGAAAATTCTGAACTTGTTGTTCATCATTTCTACAGGCGGGTGTGGTTTGTTTGGCTTCCATGTTGGAATTTTGGGTGGACTGATTTAGTGGTTTTGAATAATTTTGCTCGTAGTGGAGCAGAGTGTTATGATTTTTGTTACAATGATAACAAATTTTTGTTGCTAGCGCAGCTAGTAGTTATATGGTTTGGTGATAAGCAATTTTTGCATAAGTGCTTATTTGTGACAACTTCGTGCCTTTGTCGGGTGGTCAAATTTCTAAATGTTGGGCAATGAAAAATAATATGGCTACCTTTGCAATAGCTGCAAGAGGTTTTTTTTGTAGGTGGGTGTGTTGGCGCTACATTTTTAGTTTTGTTCAAGAGTCCATATGTGGGTTTGGGTGAGAATGGTTTTCTCTGTGTCATATTTGATGACGTACCCTTGTTTCCTATCATTTCTAGAGTTCGGAACCGAGACTCTAAGAATTTTGTTAATGTTTTTAATTTGGGTAATTCTGTGCTATCGTGGAGGCTCTGCTCCCATAACTGGTGTGTCTCTGAGTTGTACAGTTGTACAGTCAAATATATAATTATTGGATCCCAGTTATTTGTTTCTACTCCTAAGTTTTGTAATGCTAATAGTGCCTCAGTAATATTATCTAATAGTTTTTTGATACTTTCGGTGGTATCATGATTTGTGGTTGGGAGAGACAATAATTTTTTTAGTTGTACGTTGACTAGGACTCGCTTATTTGAGTAGCGTTCCTTTAAGAGCTGCCAAGCTGGTTTATAGTTTGCGTCGCATACTTCATAATGTCTGAGCAGCTTTTCAGCTTCTCCAATTAGATTAGTTTTCAGAAAGTATAGCTTGTCAATGTCTCTTAAATTATTGTTATTGTGAATAACTGAATTGAATAAATCGTGGAATGAAATCCACGTAGAATACTCTCCATTAAATGTGGGTAGCCTGATTCTAGGAAGCCTTTCATTGTTGCATGACATTGTGCTAGCAGAAGCTGTTTGAGGAGGAATACCGACAGATGGCGTTGGTGTTAATTTGTCGATGTCTTCTTCCATGCTTGCTGCCTTTTCAATGTAGTATTCCTGAACCTCGCTAAATGTTTCTTTGGTGAAATATTCTAGTTGGAGGTCTTGATTTGTTACTTTCCTTTGTATAGACCTATGTCGAGTTTGGAATTCTTTCCAATACTCGGTGAACGTTTGAATGCTTTTTCTGTCGATTTGACAGTTTTCTTTTTTCCATCTCTTTGATGCCTTCTAAATAAGTCTTCCATTAAATCTTTTACTTCTTTTTGGGACTGTACCAACTCTGACACAGAGTCAATGGTTTCGTCACCAACGTCAGATGAAATGGATTCGCCATCTTTCGACATTTTTAATGGAGAAGAATTCTAATTTTATATTTGACTGACTGAGTTATCCGGCTTTGAAGGACTAATGTGAGATCTAGTCTCGAGCGTAAAGGAGGGTGCCGGTTTTAAAATGGATAACTCAGCTTTGATTCAGTTCAAATATAAATTTTATTTAAAATAATTCATATACTTAACCTAATATCACAAATTCAATAACTTTAATTCAAATAATAACCTACAATCTAATAAAACTACTAATACTATTAAAATCCAGTAAAAATTCAATATTGTATAAAAAACAAACAAATTAAAAATTCAAGTAAAAAAAAACAAATTCAATATTAACAAATTACAATGGTAATGCTCCAAATTGAGTTTTTTCCCCAAAACGTTCTCCTTATTTCTGAAATGAACGAGAAGAGAATAACTTTTAATTTATTGGAATTAAACTTCCACAAATCAAATATAGAGTAAAATTCTCTGAGGGCAAGAGCAATGCTGTAGCAGAATTAGACTTCGACTGCAACGTGCTGAAGCGTGTAATTACACTTTTGTTACAGCGAGTATTGAAACGCGTAGGCAGAATTATACTTCTGCTACAACGTGCTTCGGTGTGTAAGCAGAATTAAACTTCTGTTACAGCGAATGTCAAAACGTATGCGCAGAACTATACTTCAATCGCAACGTCCTGGAGCGTGTAAGCAGAATTAAACTTCTGTCACACGATTGAGGAACAAATGTCAGATGTTGGGAGTGCGGATTTTAATAGAATTAGACTTCTATATGAAGGATAGAGCAAAATTATACTTTTGCTCCTAGGATGGGATTCAGATTAGACTCTGATGGAGGATATTTTCAGATTAAACTCTGAAATTATAATATGCGGCAAAATTGGATGTTGGATATAAGTAGAATTATACTTCTACAATAATAGAATTAAACTTCTATATGAAGGAATAAACAAAATTATACTTTTGTTCAAAGGATAGGAAACAGATTAGACTCTGGTGGAGGATGCTTTCAGATTAGTCTCTGAAAACCGAATGGTGATTTTGCTGCGGCTCGCCGCCTTTTTATAGCTGCCGTGAATAGCTATGTCCCAGCTTCATAATATGTTGCCCTGGCAATGCTTGGTGCGATGGTCCAAATTTGATAGTGGCGACACCAGCTGTTTGACGTAATGTCATTAGATGACATTACAAAAAATGTAAATATGCTGGAGGTGTATGATTAGGTGAGTTTATAGTTAATTATATATATTTTAATTAAAATATTAATACCCTTTTTTTATATTTATAGATAAAATGAACTCCGGGATAGCTTTGTAGGAGGGATTTGACGTGGTGAACTAATTATTCAGATAAGTATATTGAGTTCATTTACTATAAGTGTGATTCTTTGTGGGGTTTTATTTTATATTTTTTAGGACAAATGTTTGCTTCTCAGGATGTATGAATTCTACGAGGGATTTATCAAGCAGAATATGAATGTGGACTGAACACTGATGTTGCCTGAGATTTGATATTCTCGGTTTCTATGTATAAATTCCGAGATGAGAGAAAGCTATGTATAACCCGGGTGACATAGGGCGGGAACTGGAGGTTTGCAGTTTTGAAAATTAGCCCGTTTGTCCAAACTTAATCAAACGCTTTCTCTACATCAATGAAGCAGCCTACTGTCTGCTCCCTCTTGTTGAGGGCGTTTGTAGAAGGAGAGGAATTTGAGCAAACCGTGAAAAGTGGAGTGCTGGGAGTAGAAGCCGAATTGGGTGTACTGCCTGATATTTAGGTCGAGGCAGATATTTGCAATGTGTTGGCGGACTATTTTTTCGAAAAGTTTGCCCAGGTTGGACAGAAGAGAGATTGGCGGAACTCATTTAGGTTTATCGAGTTTCCTTTTTCGGGAATTGGAACTATGCGCACGGTTTTCCAGACATCAGAAAAGTAAGAATTATTGAAATTCTATGGCGACAGGTGGGAGGTTTTTGATAACTTTGTTGAAAATGTTATCTGGGCCGGCGGACTGTTTACCTCTGATAGTCCTGATTAGGGCGAAAACGTGAGCTGGATTTCAAAAGAAGCTTAAATCATTCGGATTTAAGGACGCGTTTGTGGAACTAAGGATTCTGGCGGAGGATCCCGCTGCCTGAGCAGTGAAGTCCTCAACTGTCGGGTCTACAGTGGTCCTAAAATTTGCATCGCTTAGAGATGAGTTTTCTTTGAAAGTGGATTGGAAATAATAAATAAATAAAGCGTTGCATTTTTCTTGGGGAATGTTGTAAGCGTTCGAGCCGCTTAAAATGGTTTTGGGGAGTTTTGCCTTTTTGTTGCAAACCCTATTTATGTTCTCAAAGCAGTGTGGACCGGGTCGAATGGAGGCCAGTTTCTTCCGAAACTCTTTATCGAGAAACATATTCATTTATTCTACAATAATTGTTGACAAGCAATTAATTTACGACAACACGATTCTGTATGCTGGGTTGTGGCTATTAAGGGTTTAGTGAAAAATACGGTTAAGTATTTTTCGAAGTTTCTGCCTAAATTTGTATAATTTTTGCAACTGAGGCGGGAAATTTTTGTATTTGTAGTGTTTGCTCGGCACTGCACTGGAAAAGAAGCGACGTTTCCTTAAATGGCGTTGTTGAGGAAGTCAATGTGGAAGTCAATTTCTAAGTTCGTGAGATTCCGTTGCGAGTCAGGGAGATTTCCTGCGAGGAATTGAGAGAGCCTGTTTGAAAATGTTGCCAGTCAACGTCTTTGAGTGAAGTTGAGGCTTGAGGGTCACAAGTCAAGATATTCAAAGGTGCGCTGGGAGTGATTGAGAGTTCAACTGCAAAATGATCAGATTCAGCCATATGTGCTGTGCAGACGTAATTTGAGAATTGAGCTAGGAGATTAATTCGATTAGAGATTGCGATATAGAAGTCAATAATTGATCCAGATTGCGAGAAGGTCGGAGTATGCTGCGAAACGACGACGAAATCTTGGATAGTGTTAAAGAATAGCCAGTCATGTACTGCCCTGCCTGACGAACTTACGACAGAGTCTAGCGTTGAAATCGCCACCCAGCACCGTGTATGTGAAATTGTCCGACACGCGAGCAATGCTGTTTAAGTTATTCTGGATATCAGCTCCCGTGGCATGACATCTCTTTTATAGGGCGATTAACAGAAGAAACTCGTTGTCTCGAAGTTTTAACTTTACAGTATTGCATTCCATATTGGAAAGGTTACTTATTTTCACCTCTTCGAATTTAAGTTTTTCCTTAATGAGAAGGGCAGTACCTAGGGTGGTCATAGATTTGTCCTTGCGGACGAAGTTGTAGTGCTCAAAAGCTAACTTATGTGTCCCAGTGGGGAAAGTTTCAGAGAGGAACATAAACATCGATTTTGGATTTTATGTAGGTACTAGATACCGGCCAATGATTTAAAAAAGGAAAATTATTTAATTGTACAATTAGTTTGAATACCTACTTTTTTAGAAAATCGAAGTATACAGGGTGTTTCCCACTAGGAGATCAGTAGAGCGGGAGGTGATAGTACTCACTTAGACGACCCAAAAATTGTATGGCTGGAGGGGGGGCATATCAACCGTTTAGGAGTTACAAGGTGATTAAGAAAAAAGCCAGTTTTTAACAAAACAACCAGTATCTTATAAACTACAGGGTGTGCGGTCACTCTTAAGAGCTCATTGTTTGCAGAACTTCATGGCCTTCCCAACGACTACTCAACCACCTCCACACCCCTCTCCCATCAAGAATTATTGTTGTCTAAACTAAAAATTTCGGATTTTCTTACCTTTTTTTTAATTTGACCTCTATTATTTTTGCAAAAAGGTCGTTAGCATAACTTTTTTTTATAAATACTGTAAGCTGCAGACTCTCCTCTTTAATACGACCTATTACACCCAATGTCCTATCTGAAGCCCTTTAAGAGTTATTAGCTCTAAACCTATTCTCAAACCTATTTTCAAACCTATTATCAACGATAATTTGTTCCCTTAGCACGTAATTTTAAAAAATATCGTCTAATTTCGGTGTGACCTGAAAAGGTTATGAGTTAATAACTGTTTAACGGCTACAGTTAACACATAGGGTGTAATAGGTCAACTTAAAGAGGAGAGTCTACAGTTTATAGTTTTTGTAAAAAAAAGTTATGTTAACGACCCCTTTTTTCAAAAATAATAGAGGTTAAATTAAAACAAAAGGTAAGAAAATCCGAAATTTTTAGTTTAGACAACCATAATTCATGACTGCAGAGGGGTGTGGATGTGGTGTAAGTTCTGCATACAATGAGATAAGAGTGACCGTACACCCTGTAGTTTATAAGATACAGGGTGTTTTGTTAAAAACTGGCTTTTTTTCTTAATCATCCTGTAACTCCTAAACGGTTGATATGCCCCCCCCCCCCCCTCCAGCCATACAATTTTTGGTTCGTCTAAGTGAGTACTATCACCTCCCGCTCTACTGACCTCCTAGTGGGAAACACCCTGTATTTTATTAATAAACGAAATTAATTTATATATAAAAAAAAATCCTTTGCAAACGTGTTTTGAAGAGACACTTGCTTTCAAAGAAATCAATTTGACAGCATGACAAAAAGTAATTTTTTAATTAAATAAACTCCAAGTTATTGTAGTAACTTACATTTACCTAACAGTCATTTCAATAATAAAACAAAATGGAGTTATGGAGTTGCATTGTCATTTGACAAATGATTTAAATTTGTGACCTATATCAAATGCAACTTTTGCTTGGAAGAATTTTTTTAGGGTGACAGTAAGATCTTTATTATAAATCGTAATTGGAATGCAGTTGTTAGATGATTTATTTTTCTTTTAACAGGATGTCTTCAAAATCAAGAACCTACAATGAAGATAGCCTTAGATTTAGATTTAGCGGGGCGAATAGTTTTTGCACTGCAGCCAACGTTGACTTATTGTGCTCCGCTTGCATTACAGTTTCTCCAACAATCCCACTCTTCCTAGGAAGAGCAGCATTTTTTTGGAAGAGATTTCTTCGAAGTCGGCAGGCTCTAAGAAGTATGATCCAAAAGCCTGTAATCTACGTTTCACACAGAACGTACTACGATGTTTCATCCTCTTCGAAACATACCCTACACATCAGTAGGTGAGATGCCTATTCGATACATGTGTTTGTTAAGATTACGGTTAGGACTCTTATAATGATTCTGAGTTGATTTCTAGATATCTCTAAAAGATCTAGGCTCTTCTTTGAGGAAGGTGATGAATATTTTGGCTTGTCTAGATCCTGTCATTGAAGGTCATCTCTGCTCCATTTGGTTCCGGATCAAGTTTTGGATGGTAAGCTTCACGGTATTATAGAAAATACCGCAAAAGGTAGTCCTAAAGCAGCTTTATATTGCATTCGGATAGAGGCAAATTCAATAAGTGAAGCTAGCAGAAAGGTAGAAAAAAACTCATGCAATCGAAAAATCTTTTTAAAAATGAAAATTCTACGCAAAAGCGGGCGTTTCGTAATAGCAGGAACTGCTTGGTTCCTACCTGTCATATACGCCACAGTGCACACCCAACCTGACCTCATACATCTATGGTGTTTAGTCAAAAGTACATATATCTCCAAAAAATTACTTTGCGCTACTTACGGAGTGGAGCGCTTTTATCCGAAATAATATTTAGTTTTTTTGGTGTTATGAATTTTTGATCCATAATTTTATTCATTTTGAAGAGAGGTGCAGCTATGTAGTTAGTACGGTAACCCTTGATTAACACGGTACTTGAATAACACGGTTGATAAATTGTAGCCCACCCTTGGCTAAGACGATATTTTCTAGCACGGTTTTGAATTTACACGGCTTCAAAATTCAGAAAAACCCTTAATTAATGCGGTTTCAAAATTTAAATTTGTATAATTTAAGTTGGCTTTTTTTAAATAAATTCTACATTTTCAAATTTAAACAATCTGAGTTGGCGTGTTTTTTTAAATACATATGTATGTATACATATCTACATAGGTTGTAATTGAAGGCAGAAACACATCCAGGCAAGCCACATTTAACGGAACAAAATTAAAAAAAGAAAAAAAATCTGTTGACAGAAGTAGGCCTGAACGAGAAAATATCCAACATTGAGCAAAGCTCGCCTTGCGGCTAGGCCTTGAGGCTAGCTGCAGGCTTGGTTTTGTGTTGCCTCATTTAAAAACCCGTGTTGGGAATTTTGACTACGCCTCGAGGAAGCCTCGAGGCATGGATGTGTTTCTGCCTTCAAGTCATTTGTTACTGATTTCTTGTAGTGAGAAAAGCTTTGTATAATTTCAGTGATTCTAAAAATAAAAATTGTCAGAAAGTGTGAAATTTAAATCTTAAATCATTTAAATCAGTTCAGTTTACATTTAAAACCAATAGGATTTTGTTTGACTTATACTTTTAGGCAGTGAATTTGTAAGATTTCTTTAAATTAAAAATTATTCTCCTAAATTTCATAAATTTCTAGGAAATTAGTCCATTATGCCGAAAGGAACAAAAACAAAATTAAAAAGAAACACAATAACTCTTGGTCATAAAGTGGAAATTTTAGATCGTCTAAGAAAAAGAGAAGGTTCAACTTTAGTTGCCGACGCTTTTGGTTTCAATGAGGCAACTATAGGAACCATAAAAAAAAATGAAAATAAAATAAGGAAGAGCGTTGCAGCTGCATCTTCCATAAGTGCAAAGAAAACATCTCATGCTCGAGACGTTGTTATGGAAACCATGGAAAAAGCTTTAATGATTTGGATAGAGGACAATACCCAAAAACGAATGCCGTTAGATGGTAATGTCTTTAGTTATAAGGCGGTTAAAATTTTTAACCATCTAAAAGAAACCAGACCAGCGCCAGCTTTACCTGGCCAACCATCAACTTCCCAAGAATCATTTGACCAACAGACCTCAATTCGTGAATTTTCAGGAAGTAAAGGCTGGTTCGAAAATTTCAAGAGAAGATTTTCTTTACACAACGTGAAACTTCAAAATAACTGGCCAAAATTTTAGAGGAACACGGCTATACTGCTGATCAAGTCTTTAATGCTGATGAGACAGGCCTATGTTTGAAAAAAATGCCAAAACGCACTTATATTGCAAAAAACGAAAAACCTGCTCACGGATTTAAGGCTGCGAAGGATCGCATAACATTACTGTTTTGTAGCAATGCCTCTGGAGATTTCATAACTAAACCACTTTTTATTTATCGATCATTAAATCCAAGAGCAATGAAATCTCTAGACAAAACAAAATTACCTGTGCATTGGCGTTCAAATAAAAAGGCTTGGGTAACTTCTAGCCTATTTAAGGACTGGTTTCTGAATTGCTTTGTTCCCGAGGTAGAAAAGTACATGATTCGGAAAACTATTAATTTTAAGGTGTTATTGCTATTGGATAATGCTCCTGGACATCATCAAGAGCTAAGTCATCCTAATGTCAAATTGTTTTTCTGCCACCTAACACAACTTCATTAATCCAGCCCTTAGATCGGGGCGTTATATCAACATTAAAGGCATACTATATCAGGCGAACGTTTAAAAAAAATTTAGATAAAATGGATTCGGATACTAGCTTAAGCGTCAGTCAAGTATGGAAGAGTTTTACAATTTTGGACTGCGTAAAAATAGTTGCTTTGGCTGTAGAGGAATTAAAATGTTCCACATTAAATAGTAGCTGGAAACCTATATGGCCTGAAGTGGTTCTACATAATAATATAATTCAACCAGTGGTTGATGAATATCGTGCTATTGTTGATTTAGCTCATTCCTTAGGCGGAGAGGGATTTAAAGATTTGGCCATTCGGGATGTGGAAGAATTGCTAGCCGAACCAAATGTAGCAGAAGAGGAGTTAGTGGCCATGGTCAACAAAACTTATACGGATTTACCAAGTTCAGACACTGATCCTGAGAGTGATGCCGCAGAGCAAAATTTCACACTTAAATCATTAAGAGAAGGATTTGCGATTGCTAAAAAATTAGAAAACCATTTCCTTGATAATGACCCATCAATGGACCGTAGTCTTAAGGTTCAACGTGAGATAGAAAAGTGCTTAGCTCCTTACCGAGAGGTCCAAAAAGAACTTGAAAAAAATCAAAAACAGGCTCTTCTCACTGATTTTATAACCATAATCCAGAAACCATAAGCGGTTGATGAAGTGTCAGAAAATTATTCCAGTGATAAAGAAACACCAATAAAAATTAATCAGCCACACATTACACAATTTTTCAGAGATCTTGAGAGCGATGATGACGTTGAAAGTAATTAGGATGGAATTGGTTAACCTCATCTATGGTCAATCTAAATTATGACAGATTTTTATTTCTTTTAATTTTCAAATTTATTTCTTTTAATTTTTGTGTTAAATTTTAATTTCAAGTCTATATGTATATGTATGTATATTCCAATTTTCTTTTTTTGCGCTGAATAAAAACTATCAAAAACATAAATAAAATCTTTTTGGAACCAAACCCCATTAGTACTTTTATTGATTGTTAGTCTCGATTAACACGATTTTAATTAGCACGGAGTATTCTTGGAACCAAACTACCGTGTTAATCAAGGGTTACCTTACATAACGACATAGATTTTTTTTTTCAAACACATATGTACATACTTCCAAAACCCCATTTTTGGAGATATGTACGTTTGATATGAACTTAAAATAATTTTTAAGTGTGAATTATATACGAGGCAAACTACTACGTATTTACTTGAATGTTTTCCTGCTACTACGAAACGCCCGCTTTTGCATAGAATTTTCTTTTTTTAAAGATTTATCGATTGCAAGAGTTTTTTTTCCACTCAATTCTCGAGCTGCGGATTCGGCAGCAAACTCAGTCAATATTATATTAACTAAATTCGGTATGAATTCATTTCATGGCAAAACTCTCTAGCAGAAATGTGCCAATAACTTTACTATAAGATAAGCTAAGTGAAAGACTTCCTGAAGAAATTTCAATACTGACCGATTTACTGTTCTTACTTTATTAGAAAAAGAAAAAAATAGTCAAATGGTGCATTAACTTGACCAAATGTGGTTTTCCCATTAAAAGAAGGTCTTCTGGATACTGTATAGAAGATAATCGAGGATGATGGCCGCAAAACTCCTTTTAAAGATGGATAACCAGGCAATACATTGTTGGAGTTATTTTTAAAAAACATCCCGAAATTGTGCAACGTGTTCCGGAAGGTATCAGCAAGGTGAGGGCTGTGATTACAGTGGTATCAATTTGTTGCGAAGCAATCCCAAAATGAGCCAGGTTGCCATTTGGGTTCATGCAGCTTCAGCGAACAACAGCGATTTCATGACCGCGGTCATTTACCAGGGAGCGGCGCATCGTAAGCAACAGATCGCTGATAACATTTTTTGTTTATTAAACTTTAAGTTTTGTTATTTTATTATTTATTGTATTTACTTATTTGTTATTTTAATTGAATATTGAAATGAACGGAGTTTAACTATAATTTAAGGAAGCTTCCAATTCTACTTTTTATTGTCAAGACAGTCTAAAATAATTTATTTATTTAGCAGAGCCAACAGGATAAAATTCCACCTGACTATTACAAAAGAGCAGAATAGAAAGCAAAATAATAAATAAAAACAATTACAAGACCATAAAAGAGCAGAAAAAAACAAAATCCATCAAATGTACCTAAATAAAAAATAGAAACTAAACAATTTAAAAAAACAAAATAAAATAAAACTAGAATAATAAATTATAAAACTAAGACAGCGAAATGTTTATAAGTTAAAGCGAAAAAAATTCTTTATTCGTAAATCAGACTCACCCCTAAAATGCGCTGTCATCTTGTCAAGTCCCTAATATTACAGCATTTCACACACGGTTTACTTGTTTTCCCGAAGCTAGATTCGCACTGCTCCAGAAAATTACATGTTGCATTTAACGATTGTGTAAGGTTTGTTTTCGGCCTACGAAGATTCGATCACGTTTCTCACCTGAATTTTGCACTGCTAGGTTGCTCTATTGAAGTATATCTAAAGCGTAGAGCATTATTCTTCCTTTTCAATCTGTTGCATAACTCTCAGCCCGCTTACTTGAGGACCATGTTTCAACCCTTGAACTCTGCCAGAGGCTATAAACTGCAAATACCTCGTTTTCAGTCCTCTGTACTTGATGGATCCTACATTGTTCAAGTCACTCGAATGTGGAATTCATTAGCACACAATATCCAGAAGGCTAACTCGATCGGCACTTTCAGGCGTCTTGTTGTAAATTTTTTGACGTAAGTAGTTTTGCTGTTGTGACCCACACGCGCAGATTATATTTTTGTCATCGAAGCTATCTAATTTGGTTTTATCCTATTTTATTTTCATTTACTATAATTGTTTTTCGTAATTAATTTTTGTATAATTTATTTGTTATTATTGTTTATATTTTTTTTCTCCCATCTATTATCATTGTTGTAGTATTAATATTTAATTTAGTTAACTTATTTCTATTCAGTATTTCCACTCTAATTGGTGCTAAGAAAAAGATATGTAAATCTTGTAGTATCTCTCCCAAATAAACAAATATTCTATTCTATTCTATTCTTTTCAACTTTGTCGAAGTTAAGACAAAATCAATGACCTCTGAGTAGTCATTGAAGACTCTCAACATAGAGCATATAGGCTCATAATAACCGTAGTTGGTGCGATGATGAGGAACATATAACAAGGCATACGAGACATTCCTTACATTTCGTGGGCGAATATTAAAGTTAATTTTAGATAAGAGCACAGAAGCATCTACTGCACCAGTAAATCAGGAAGACTACCTTAGTTACCTCACTTCTTCTATTGAGCGTAGATAGCTTAAGAAGATTTAATCTCTGTTCATAAGAAAGAAGCGTGAGAGGATTATCCCATGGGAGACGTCTAATTGCGAGGCTAGTAAATATTCTCTGTATAGATTCGAAGCGCCTTAGATGAATAGCATAAAAAGGACATCAAAAAACTCAATAAGAAGTCGCACAAAAGCTAGATACAAGGCCCTTAAATTTAAAGGATCATTAAAATCAGGTGTCCATCTTCTTACAAAGCCTAATGCGGTATTAGCCTTATTGACTGTCTTGTCAAGTCAATATGTGGTAAAAAGCTAAGTTTGGTGTCTAAAAGTACACCAAGGTCATTGACTTCATTGGTTTTGTCAAGAGCGATACCATTAATATGGTATGTAGTCAGAAGTGGACATTTTTTACGGATAAAGCTAATGGCTTTACACTTGTCAATATTTGGGTACATAACATTTTTATTACACCAAATGAAGAAACTCTTAATATCTGATTGCAAAGTACCATAACCAATAGAGCTATCGACCGTCTTAAAAATGTTGACATCGTCAGCATATATCAGAATATCAGATAGATTAATAACGTTTGGCAAATCGTTAATATATAAGATGAAAAGAAGCGGACCAAGATGGCTACCTTGAGGAACGCCAGAAGGTACAGGTATTTCATAAGAGACAGGTGACCTAAACGAAACTGGCTAGATCCTATTTGATAAATATGATTCTAGCCATTTAATAAAAAAAAATAGGAAATCCGACAACACCAAGCTTAAAGATCAAAAGCTTTTGGGATAATTTATCGAAGGCCTTGCTGAAGTTGGTGGAGATGCAGTCAACTTGGTTTCCATTTTCCATTGAGTTGAGACAAACCAAGGTAAATTCAACCAGGTTAGTGGAAGTTGAACGCTTCTTCACAAAACCGTGCTGCCTTGTAGTTAATAAATGTTTGCAGTGAAATAAATAGCGTCATATACAATCTCTTTAAATAACTAAGGAATGACAGAAAGCTGGGTAATATTCCTATAATTAGCAATTTCGTCTTTTCGGCCTTTTTTGTGTATAGGAATAATATAGGATAACTTCCATGGTGATGGGAATATATCAATCCGCAGATACCAGTTAAATAGATGCGATATTTGATTCAGTTTTTCTCTTGGTCGGTAAATAATAAACGCTTCCTTGGCCGGAAACTAATGAAAGTGATGTTTTGTATATTATTTGATTTATTTGATAATAATAATATTTAAGAAAATAAATATGCGAAGAAAATCACAGAAATAGATAAAAACGAAGTATATATATTAATAATAAAAAATATAAGATGTTTCACCAAAGCACACTCCACCGTTATGTAAAGGATCAATTGCATAAAAAGTGTGAGTCGGTCGGAAATATGTTCTTTCACCCTAATTCACTTTATAGGTTTCGAGGTCTACCCAGCCTCTGGCTAAAGATCACGTGGCGCCCATTCTTTCTTCTAATTTCAGTAGAAACGTGCATAACTCTGTTTCAAAGATATAAACGAATTTGAAATTTTCCGTTTTCTAGAGAACGAATACAACCTGTGATAAACAGTTTTCAAAACAGCTCTAATGCACTGGGTAAGTTATCTGGCCAAAACGGTAGTTGAGTTCTCTAAATGAAATTTCGAAGAATTGAAAAATGGACAGTTTGAATCAGTCTGGAGAAAAACCAGAATATATAAACCTACGCCTGCCTTGGAAAAACAAAGTGAGGTAAAATAAACAAATTTTTACATATACATTTTTTATTGTTAAACCGAGCCTTATACCTATTCTGAAAGTTCTTGCAAAATATTTGACAGTTGAAATGGAACACACTTTGTTTTCTGTATACCGGCAAGGCGTCTATTAAGGGGGCGGGTCACGGGGGTCATGACCTCTCCCAAAGCGCCACATCACCTTTGCGATGAATTGAAAGTGATGCTGAACTGTAGAGTGAGTTTTAAAAGTTTAACAGGACGAGTTTCGTATGGTACGGACACAATGTGTAGTTGTCGCCAGCGATTAATGCGGTGCTGTAACGCACTTTTCCAATCTGCGGCAACAGCTAGCGCTAGGTTGGGCGTTTGTTTGTCTTCTTTTGAATAGGAATAGTGAATTCTGGAGTGGGTATAACAGCCATTTGTTCGTAGCTCTTCGTCTTTGAAACGTGTATGATTTTTTTAGAATTTTGTTGTGTTGAAAATTCATTTATCACACCTATCACAGAACTGTAAGTACTTTTGGAATACTACATATTTATTTTAGTATAAGATTGTTTAGAAAAAGGCACGCAATGCTTGGCAGCCCGATTAATATGACGCTTTTATATTTTTGTTGCACCGATTACTCCTATAGATGAAAAGAACACAATTTCGAGATTTGAAAGTCTTATTGTTTCTAAGTAATTGGTCAGCGATCATAAATTTTCTTTTACTTATCTGCTTTTCCGACATAAAATCGATAACAGGACAACTTGGTGGGGAGTTCGCAGCATAAAAACTGACTTAACGAATTTTGAATTAGGGTTCTTCCAGTAGAACCCTAGTTCCATGCAATCAACGTTTAGCCACCCGTTGATTTTCCATGGCGACACTGATTCAAGCTTGAGTTGTTCAAACATTTTGGGTTCGTAGGGAAGCATTAAAGTTTTCTTAGATATATACTTGTAAATTGTTCTTAAGAGTTTTAATGAATAACTATTCATCGACAACAGTCTAAACGAATTGGTGGATCGATTCTGGTGGTTCACTTTTTCGGACAAGAGTAAAAGCATTCAGTTTTCTTAGAAGGATTTGACATTTTTTCTTTAAATTTTTCGTGCACTACTGGGGCCGGATTCTGCAACTCTGCGAGTTTAGGGGTTTGGAGGATGAGCATTTTCGGTTTCCTCGATTAAAACTCCCTAATTCTCCATTCGCGATTCTCTAACATACTTGGGTAGTGAGGGAAAACGTGGAAAGTTTCGCAATATTGAAGGACGGCTTATTCTGTGTGGGAGGCTCGTAGAGTATTGGGGTTTTTCCTTCAGATTTAGTGTCTAAAGTACAAAAATATAGATGAAAAATTTTTGGGGGATGGGCTTTTCGGGATGGGGGGTCGTACAACTCCTCATTGGGGGTTGTCCAAACTACGTCATGTTTGGTATCAAATTAAAGGTGGAGAAGCGAGTAATATAGTGCTGTCGTTTTTTTTTTATCATTTTAACTTCATATCTAACTTTTTACCGCCGAAACACGGATGTTTTGCACTTGGTTCATATACACCTCAGTTCCTTCATTTTGCACATATTTCTTCCGTTCTTTATTTCACATCTATTAGTATTCTGTTATGAAGATTTTTCTCATGGAAAGTGAATTTCCACGACTTACCAGTTCTTCATAATTATGAGTTGAAAATATGTCCATTTTTGTACCAAAAAGCGGTCACATTTTTTCATCTTAAGAAGAACGAATTTATTTCTTTTGCAGTTATCTCCAAAACCATTTACCGGACTCAAAAACTAATTACATGTCGAGTTAGGGGACAAAATGTAGATGCGTTTTAATGCTACATACAAGCTTTGACGTGGATATCTAAATTTTTTATATCATCTCTTCTTCCAGGACGATCAAATTAACCATTTTCGCGTGATTGTAAATATATTTAGTGGGTACCTTGAGACAAAATTAATAATTCTCTGTAAGTATTGCAAGGATTTCCATAATTTGCTTTTGTAAATACAGCCAGGATATACAGTAAGTCCATAATTTAATTACAAAATCCTAGGTACCTAGGTATCTTCACAAAACACAACAAAAATAGCGAATTCTGTCATATTTATTTTTCCCGCGGACGGGAATCGAACCTAAACTTGTTAGAATCGGTCAATGATGGAGAAAGAAGAATTTTAAGAACTTTTATTTTTAATGATTCTAAATCAAATTTATAAATACAAAAAGAAAAAACAACCGCCTCGTCCGGGATTTGAAGGTCCCGGTTTCAAATCCCGGACGAGGCGGTCATTAAAAATAAAAGTTCTTAAAATTCTTCTTTCTCCATCGAATATTGTCAGTTGAGAAATATTCTTCTTACTTCTCCACAACTAACACAGTTTTGTCGAGTGGAAAAGAGAGTTTGGTACTTCTCAATACAAATTCCCCGAGTTACGGAGTTCCGAGTGGAGAGTTAAGTGTCAAAAGAAGATTCATGTGTTTTGGCTGGTCTTGGTCGCGAATGCTATTTATGAGCGTTGGCTATCATACATTTTGCTGTTGGAAATTTACTTGAAAATCTCTCTTTAGAATTTTGATACAGAATTTTTACGGCAAAACTATAAAAATAAAATCCATTCGCTTTCCTCTGCGGTAGTTGTAGGAGAAGGATAAACTTGCTATATCAATTAGCGATGGAAGAAGAAATAGTAGCGAAAATATAAAGCGGAAGACTGATAAGAGCATTGACAACTTTTTTTAGAAGAAAACGAGATCAGTTAAGTTTCCATCAGAAGAAATAGTCAGTATAACGTATCATGCACTCCTACTCCCATTCCTTTAAATGTGACTCAAGGAGCAAGCTCACTGTCAGTCAATTACTTCACCCGTTACAGATTCGGTTGCGTCAGCATCTATTTCTACAAACTCTGCACGAGAAGACGTATCTGGTTAAGAGTCCTTAATGTCCACCCTGAGAACGACCCCCCCCCCCCCTTAGGCTGCAGGTCTGGATACGCGCCTGATACCCACAGAGTTCAATAAAATAGACTGCTAGCTGCAGGCCTTTCCCATACAAAATTGTTGAAGCCAGCATAACTATGGGGGCAGAGGATTACCGATTAGCTAAACTGAAGGGAAATTTTCAATTTTATTTTAAAAATTATTTCATTCTGTACGCAGTTCTAATTAAGTTGTTGCTAAATATTCAGAAAATATTTAAATATTTACGTTTTTCTTGTTTCAAATTTAAAACTACGTTTCATATGTAATTACAACTACAATGCGTAAAAATTTTGTATTTTATAAGAAAAGTAAGAATCTTAAGAATCTGAACCTGTATAAAAATCTCAAATGTTTTTATGTTTCATCACGAGTTTTTATTTCATGTAATTCTTATTAAACTTGAGAAATAAATATTGCGAAAATTCTCTATACTCTGTATGCCTTTTTTTAATAAAATTAAAAGCTCCAACAATTTGCGTGGTGGGCATACAGTTTTAAAGTTTTTTAAACTTTATGAATAAGCGGTAAAAAACATTCTTCTGAGTGACGATATTGTCAAACTTTATCGATTATTATATCATTACGTAGTCAAAAAAATGAAGGTAAGGTACTGTAAGATTCTTAAATTTTTTTGAAAAGCTGCAGTTTTGGCATCATAACAAATGAGTATCAGAATAGGTTTCTAAAATTGTCGATGACGAATACATTCTAATTTCCTAAGTAAAGGAGTAAAATAATTAATACCCTGAAGAAATAATTCCTCAACCGCTTAATTATAAAATTAGTTGCTATAGCCTCCATTTTCACATCCCAGGTATGCATTACACATTATCAAGTTTTGCCTGACTTCATCTAGTTCGCTGTTGCCGCCCAATAAGCATCCTCTGTTTTATGACTTTTATGGCTAATATGTTGGATAAATTAATATGTTGGAAAATACAAAGCTTTCTTACGGACCACAGGCTGCTATCTCGCTGGCAGTCTGGTTTTCGTCCACGACATAGTTGCGAATCAGTACTGCTAAGAGTCACAACTGACATTCGCGAAACGCTTGATAATGGCGATGTCAGCATTCTAGTTTTCCTAGATTTCTCTAAGGCCTTTGATAGCATCCGCCATGATTTACCAACTAGAAAATTGGGTTATTTTTACATTTCTCTAGATTGTCCAGTAATTTAATTGAGAATTTCCTGTTTAACCGCGAGCGAAGAGTGAAAGTCAATAATGAAATTTCTGATACCCTTTCTCTTCTCCGAGGCGTCCCTCAGAGTACAGTCCTTGGACTTTTCTTATTCTGCATGTACAATAATGATCTTCCTGATATTCTGCAAGATGTTGCAATTCAATAGTACGCGGATAACGTTCAACTACAACAGGGCTCTCGGACTTATAGAAGATTGTGTTGAGCGTACGAATTGCGACATTGACCGAATTGTAAAATGGTCGTATAACAATGACCTGATATTAAATCCGCTAAAATCTCAGTTTATACTATTTAGCCAAAATATTTTGACCTCGCGGATATATAGTAGAGATATCCGCTAAATGGGACCATCCTGCCTTTCACGAGTCAAGTCACCGCTTTGTCGAACATTGCTGTTTTGTTGCTTCGTAGTTATATATTTTGTAACCTTGGCCCCGCATTTTGATTGCGCCGGCGGTGTTCTTGCTTCAAAGCCAATGTGAAATGCGGATCTCGGTGCCACAATTCTAATCCTTGTGCGAATAAAGACTGTTGACTACATTCAGATTTTTAAATGACTTCTATAATATTATTATGTTATATGATTTTCTAGCTGACGATACTAGTTTAATAAATATGATGCGTTGATATATTTCATTTGCTTATTTTATTATTTGCCTGGAGAGCCAGCCGGCATTTAATTAGATGCCGGCATTTAAGTAAATGCCTAGGCAGATAATGGTAAAAGAAAGATATCAATACGATTTTCATTGAATGCCGGCATTTCATTAGATGACTAGGCTTTTAATTAAATGCCGGATTTTATTAGATGCCTACGACATACTCATTGATTCTATATTGGAGAAATACAATTTCTTCGAAAGTACTTAAATAAAAAGTCCAAAGTGTTAAATTTTGTACAATTCCAGCCGGAAAATTTGGCAGGCCTTCCAATGGAAGCCTTGTGGAAGTAAAGCACTTTTTCTGAATTGCTTCCATGCTAGTCGGATTCAAGCTTGGTGGAAGAGATTTCAGCGGAAAAAATTTTCTGGCCTTCCAATGAAAGCATGGAGAAGCCATAGAAAAGCTTCCTTACTGCTTCTTGCTAATGACATGTAATGTGAAAAAGTGAAGTGTCTAACGAAAACAATGCATCTATGCCTTCTGCGTAGAGTTTCCACTTGCATCATGTGATGCTTCCAATTCCCACTGGTATGGTACGGAATCCTTCGTGTGCGAGTCTGACTCGCACTTGGCTGCTTTTCTTAGTATGTTCGACTTAATCCCACCCGTGCCCTAGGTAACATCATAAGGTATGCTAGGTTTGTCACTCCGGTTGTAACGCATACTAAAAAATGATGGCAGAACAAAATGGATTGAACACCAACGAAAAATAATAACATATATTTTGGGTTTTGCATATCCGTCTGTCCGTGCGACTGCCTGTACGTCCATCTGTCTGTCTGTCCGTCCATCTTGTAAGGCTGGAACTTTCCGTTACTATGTTAAGTTATAAGAAAAATAAAGAAGTCTTTAAGAAAAGGAAAAATTTTCAATTCATGTTCTACACATTTAATAGTTTGTCCCAGCGGCCGCCCTGCTTCCATGAAACTTGCTAAATATTTATTTCTATGTATTTTTTTTTCTACTTTTATAAGGTTAATTTGTAAATAAATGTACTTTACTTATCTAAGGTTAGTAGGCCCTTGAGATGTACTTTCCTGGATTTGTTTCTGCGTTAATCGATCGCACGTGGATGGTGCTCCGAACTGCTTGTTCAATCGGTTCCTCCTCTTAGTAATGCTTCTTGCTGTTATTTTTATTTAGATTACTTGATTTTATAATTTGTTTTTCTTAATTACATTGACTTCGATTTTCTTTCTTTAATTTTTAAAGATTTACTTAAAATGCCTTTTTATGGCTTTACATGAAAGTCACTTATTCTTTTGTCCCGTCCCGATGGCTGCCAACCTTCTCGAAAAATCTCTGCCCGACTCCCCTCCGTAATCCATTATATTTGTCGATAATGCAGGCTTGGAGCCTATGGGTACGTTCGGCTATTGGGACATTTTAATTATTTCTTTACGTTTCTTTTTTATTAAATGTTCATTAATTTTTATTTATTTATTCCTTTTGGATATTAATTTTTTTTTTAATATTTAGTTAATTAAATTCTTCTTTTTATATTTCCAATTATTATTAGTATTAGTATTATTAGCTTATCCTATTCTAGTAGACTAATTATTTATTTATTAAGATGGAGGGAGAGTACAAATTTCAAATATATTGCCTTCGAATAAGCGGCATTTTAGTGGCTCACAAGGTAACGGTGTATGAACGATTTCAAGAAACTTATAAAGGTAGTTCCAGCGTTACAATCTGTTTATCCGTATGTCTATTTGTCTGTCTGTCTGTCAGCTTCACGATAACTCCTTCGTAGGGTTGCCATATATAAATTTCGTCTTTCACGATATATTTTTTAAATTGAATTGCAGGATCTGACAAAAGAAAAGGAAAATTATTTGCAAAAGAAAAGTGATTGAGCACGTTCACTGGCAGTTTGCGTAGCGTAGTCATTGCGTAGTGTAGTTGTGTGAAATCGGCTACGCTCGACTATCCTGACCGTATCGCATGTAGTCGACTATTTGGAACATTCAAAGTGCGGAGTGAACGATATTCGCAGTCAGGCGTAGTCGTTAACTGTCAAAATTTAGCAGAGTGAAAGCAAAATAGCTTTTGTTAGTAACTCGTAGACGGCTAACAGTCACTATTTCGGTGTCAGTGATCGCGCTCAATCTTAAATGTTACTTACGTGTATAAGATATTAGGATACTGCAGTCATGCTCACTTTTGGATCAGACAACTTTGTCTCAGCCGATTTGAGAGTACCGCAAGGACGAAGCGAAATATGCTTTAAAAAGCTACCTAAAGGATAACGAATTAAGTTTAAGCTTAAGTTATAAATTAAGGTAATACAAAGGAAACTCAAATAATGAAATTGAATCTAAAATAGTAATTCGAATTAAGAATATAAATAGGTTGTAACACTAGTAGGTAATTAAGAAAGTTAAAATCGGAGAAATGTAATGCAAGGAAGTAAGTCCCACTGAAAAAGTAATTTGAAATAAGAATTTGAGTTGTTGAAAGAGGCAAAGTAAAAATGGGCTAGCATAAGCCTTAAAAGTAATATTAATCGTAAATTTCATATTTATCTTTTACGGTATATGGATATAAGTCTTGTTTAAGCTTTAAATGGACTCGTCTAATTCTTTATGGCCTTCTTTCTCAGTAAAAAACTCTGAAAAGAAAACCTTGCTAACTAAAAGAAAAGAATTAAAAAAAAAATTAGAAGTTAAAAGCCGATCGTGGTATTTTATTGAAAAGAAATTAATTAAAAGAAGAGCGAAGAGAATAAAAATAAGGGAAAGCATCGAGTTTCAACAGAGGTATTACTAAGGAAGAGTTCCAGA
Source organism: Dioctria linearis (assembly GCA_963930735.1). Classification (NCBI taxonomy): domain Eukaryota; kingdom Metazoa; phylum Arthropoda; class Insecta; order Diptera; family Asilidae; genus Dioctria; species Dioctria linearis. The sequence continues at coordinate 140,831,633 of OZ005744.1, forward strand.
AGTTAGGAAATTTAGAAGGATTAACTCGGATTTATTTCAATTCTGATGGGCAGTGGCCATAGGAGTTAACGGTCCCTACACCGCACAAAAGATAAATTTCTTTCTTTTATGTATTAAAAATACTTTCCTTTCTTTTTATGACAAAACCATTAATTATCATATAAAGAATATTGCGTGCGAAATAGTTTCATGACATGAGATGTATTTGCTTGGTCCATTTATCTCATTATTAGTATCATGTGCCGGAAAAAAATTTTAAGCTCTGTGTCGCCATCTCTGTGAATTTTGGCATTTGCTCAGACACGGTGCAACGATTTTCTCATGAAATCTATCGATTTCGCAACAATATCTTACCATCGTAGGACATCAATGCATTAAAACTAATGAACTGAGTATCTGAGCGTCCCGCTTCAACACCTTTTATAGAATGTTTTCTTAGTGCATAATTCAGCCTTCCGTTTCCCACTGGTTCTAAGTATTACACCGATCGAAAAGCCCAAAAATGTAAGAACCCCACATGCCCAGATTTCATAATTCGGAGTAGTTGAGCTCGATTCTGATCTTAGTTTTTTCTCTATACGTCACAATTTTTTGTTCATGTCATATCATAGACGGCAGAAGAACTAGATATCGCATGCCATACTAGAGCAGAGTATACAGATTGTGAAATTGGTAGTACATTTTGGAATGGACCCTAATATGTTTTAAGCGTGCCGAAAGCAAATGTTTTTGTAATAGCAATTTTGCATACATTTGATAGACTTCCTCAACACTTCAGATACGAAAAAGTATGAATCCCTACGTATACATCATATAAATGTTGTATACTTTTTTGGTACTGCAGGCGACATATAGTTCTTGTGTTCTTGTGCCATCTATGGTCATATGAATGAAGTTTTAAATTCGATACCGCTTTTACATTAATTTGAGTTCGCAAATGGAACAAATCTGGTATCACCTTCGTAGAGTTGCCATACAAAAATTTCGGCTTTCTATATTTATTTGGATACTACCTGAGAGCGCGTCGACGCACGTAGAGAGCTAAAATTTCGTACACGGTGTTTTCATAAAACTGGGTAGGTAAATATAATTTCAAAAATGAACTAAATCGGGCAATCCCTTTTTGGTGTTGCTATTCAAAACTTTTGGTTTTCACTTTATTTAACTTTTATTTTCATCTAAGGTATAATATTATTAGTCTTAGACAAACCAATTATAACTTTTCACTTAAATATAATTATTCTACTTCTGGGTCGTCCCGAAATAAGTTCCAGTAGTGATCTGCCAGCATACTCCTCATACACTTTCCCTTATTTCGATGGCTTGGTGAAATCTCTCGCCATGCTCGTCATTAACAGCTTCCAAATTTTCCAGGAAAAAGTCCAGTTTGTCGTGGATAAATTAATCTTCAGGGACATATTTACACTCAGAGCTTTAAGTACGTGATTCTCCTTGTTTTTTAATCCCATTCACATAAGAAACATGGATACTTATAGTGTGACCGAATTGATATCTGCGAAATAAGCAGTTGTACAAATGTGCCATTCATACTGAGAATATTGCACCACATTCCAGCAACATTTTTATATTTTCATAAATTTCCCTTAAATCCACTCCGTATGCTATGGGAGCGGAAGGCTTTCCTAAAAATGTTTGTTTGTTTTGGATGAATCTATAAACATTCCCCACTCCTTTGGTATGTAATCAATGTCTATACGCATCATAAGATCTTTTATATTGGCAAGTAGGTAAATTTATTGTCCTTTTCAGTGAACTATGATTCCAAATGCGTATGTCTAATTTTTTTATGATGTGATGTTTACTTCTTGCTCTAAACATTCCCTTATCATAATCGAGAACCTCTGCTTCAGATCGCGAATCAGTTCATCTAATCATTCTTAGGTGATTAATTGATGTTCAATTCAATATTCAGAAGGTACGTAGGAAGCCTTGTCGTGACTTGTAAAAGGTAAATCTTCAGTAACAACACTATACAGGGCACTAACCATATCAGGTAATACTGGTACAGGAATCTCTTTACTATGTGGAAGTGGTGTGAACGCATGAGCCACACTTCCATACTATATATTGTCATTTTGGTTTTCGCAAAATGAGTCTTCACTCTGCTCCAGTTACTTCGGAACAATTCATCGGACTATCAAAAGGCATTGCAGAATTCGAGGAGCTTTTCCACGAGCTAGCAAATCACCCACATGAGATTTGTGAAATTTAGCTATCTGAAATGGTATTTATAAATTTCTTCAACTAAAAAAATTATATTCCGTTTTTGTCTGCTAACTATATATTCTTCATACACGTAACAAAACTGATTGACACTTTGTTTGTTTGCATACTTTTCCATTCATTTTTTAATGATATGCGCTTGTACTAATGAGCCCTTACTTTTTAATTCCAAACGAGTAATATTAAAATGAAGTATTGGCCTTTAGGTCGGTTCTACTGTCTAATTTCTTGTCGTTTCTGGTAAAGTCCAAAAGTAAAACACACAAATAGCAATAGCCCATGTACACTGTCCTGGTCGTCATCAGTAGTAGTATTGTGGTCACCTGTAGATATAAAAGGTCTTTTAATATTGGAAAAATGTACGTCTTTTAGAGTGTACTTTCTATAATATGGTTGGTCTTTACGTCTTAAGCGTTTATAGTTTCTTTTCTATTTTCTTCGTACGTTTCTCTAGTTTTGTTTAGTATATTTATATACTTTGTTTTTTGTGATTCTCTGTACTAACATTGATAGATCCGTTAATATATTAGCTTGGCTCGGTGTCATTACTATCGTTGAATGGTACCTATTACTTACATCTATATGCATTTTATGCTCTAGCGATGCATCACTCTCGACTGCTTGGAGCTTTTCTATCATTGTTGAATGCAATCTTTCGACGTCGGCATTTCCTGTGTGATTATTTGGCTTTGTCCAATGGACGTTTATATCCTTTTCCTGAAGGCATCGTTTTAGTTGTTCATTATCCATAACTATCTTCTTGGGTTTTTCAAATGTTGCTTGCTGCTATAGGCTTCTATAATAGCGATCTTTTTAACCCAAGTTTTATCATTTATTAGATATACTACTGCGAATTTCGTAAGTTCGTCTACAATGGTAACGAAAGTTTGTTTTTTATAATGAACAAAATCAAGATGGATAATTTCACCTTTGTTATGGGGTCTTTCTGTTATTCTTAGTTTGGGTTTAATGGGTTTTCTGTCATATTTTATTCCCATGCATTTATCGCAATTATTTATTACTAATTGTATGTGCTGCTGTAATTTGCGGTAGTAGATCTTTTTCTTCAGGATTTGGTATGTTTCGATTGTGCCACTGTGTAGGGATTCCCTGGTATGATAGAGTGCTATCTGCTTGTGCCATTGTTTTTCATTGGCCAGTTTTTGTGGCCTATGTGTTGACTTCATGAATTTTAGTATTTTATCCTTTGAAAACATTTCTATTATACATTGTTGTACTTTGTTGTAGTCTCCGTAATCTACTTTCGAGTATATTCCTACTCGTCCCGGCTTTATATATTTCTTTAACACTTCCCTGATTACCCTTTCTCACTTGGTGGATTTAATTCGCTTATTCTTCTACCATGCAGAATTTTTATTTCTTCACTTGGACTACAACTTTGTTTTCTTTCCCTTGAAGGTACTCTATTTCAAAGTTGTACTCCTGTAGTTTTAAAAGCCAATGGTGAAAACTCGTTGCCTTTGTATTTGGAGTTTAAATACTTAATAGAGGCATGATCGGCTACGATCTTAAATTTTCGCCCATATAAATATGGTCTGAAGTAAGTTACTGCATAGACAATAAATAGCTTGAAACTCTTTGTCGATCACGCTATAATTTCTCTCGTGGTTATTCAAATTCCCCTAGACGTAACATACTAGATGACTGTCTTGCAAGAGAACAGCTCCAATGGCGTATTCGCTAGCGTCTGTAGTTACCACGAATTGTCTGTCATAATCTGGGAATTTTAATATTGGGTGTGAAGCTATGAGTAGTTTAAGTCTTTCAAAGGCTTCGATGTATTGAAGATCGCTACGATTAATTTTCACATCTTTTTTTCAGATACTTTATTAAAGGGTGTGCTACCTTGGCGTAATCTTTTAGAAAATTTCTATAAAATCCCGTCATTCCCAAAAAACTTTTCAATTGTTTCTCCGTTTAGGGCAGTTTTACCCTTAGAATATCATTTACTTTATTTGGGATTGGCTTCATTCCTTGTATTGTTAACACATGCCCTAGAAACGCTATCTCTCTTTTCATAAAGCTGCATTTATCAGCTTGTATTTTAAGATTATGTTCAGTTAGTCTCTTAAAGATTTTTTCTAGTGAATGTAGATGCTCCTCTAATGTCGTTGAGAAAATGAGAATATCATCTAAATACACGATGCAAATTTGGTTGATATATTCCCTCAAGATTTCATTGATCAACCGTTGAAAAGTAGCCGGGGCATTTTTCAGCCCGAATGGCATCCTACCGACAGCGCCAGATAAATATTTTATACTATCCTCTCGAATCAAAAGAACTTCACTTCTGATTGGGATCCGAATTAGGAGCACCAAGATCGGGGTTTTATTTAAAGATATCACTTGATAATAATTACACTTTATTCTTACTGATCTTTCTTTGCAATTTAACACAATTTAAATTAATCACTTTTCATCATATTTAACCGGATACAAAATAACCGTAGAATTAACGAAAATTACTCGTTCTTATTTCAGGTGAGAAATCTTTGACAAACCGATAATGACTAACTTATACATTTTCATCATATTCCTAAATTAAACTTAACTTGGACTTGCCATGACAACGTGACTTAACTTATTTTCATGGGAAAGGTAACTAAAATGTTGTGAGAACAAATTCATGCAGAGCAATGCAGAATTATTTTAGATCATGAGAAAGCTTTTATGCTGTGTTTTTCTAGACTTTACCAAGCCATAGTTTTTTGTTTTGGTTTTATTTATATGGATCGGGTAGATCCGTTGTCGCTTCAGATTTATTTGAAATGTCTGGGAAATTAATGTATATAACTCATTAAGCGGTTTTGAAAAATCCCCTATTCTTCTTGTTGTCATTTTTACAGTCGATGTAGTACTGACTCACAGGAATGACACCAATATTTAAGTCTAGTGAATATACTATTCACCAAAAAAAGCTTACGATTTCTGTTCTCAAAAGCACAGTAGAACATAAACGCATAAAAGTATGC